>JAFVLL020013684.1:19251-64190 GCA_021397915.2 Tor tambroides | reverse complement strand
TTTTATTGTGTGGTAACCGTTTTATAAAAGCAATAAGGTACGAGAGGCCGTGCTGTATCGTGAATAAATCACGGCTGAAGGGCGTTGTTAGGCACTACGAGACCGTGCTGTATCGTGAATAAATCACGACTGAAGGGCGTTGTTAGGCACTACGCGATTTATTCACGATACAGCACGGCCTCTCGTACCTTATTGCTTAATTATAATTGCTACATCAGTCTTGCCCTTGCACATTTTTACTATTTCTGTTATTTTAATGAATTCACGGCATCTATTCTATTTATAGACATTCATACACTATCATTGCTGTTCAGGTGACCTATTCTATTCATATCTCTTTTCATCTACACAGTACTGTTCTCTTGCCTTCTGTACCCTTTTTTCACTTGCAAAATATATTACTCTTTCCAGTTCGGGTTAGATGCTAACTGTACTCTGCATAATGACTGTTAGGTTTAATTTAATCTAGTCTAAAGGTCATTATCTATAAAAATGCAAAAGATGTCACTCTCCATCCTTCCCGCTCCCTGCACATTAAAATCTTGAACATTAACAATTTTATGTTTGGTCATGCCGTTGCATAACAGTGAAGCAGATTCATAAAGGTCCCTTCTGGGGTGTTCTGATGGGCAGATACACCACTCATTGTTTACCACAACTCCCTTCAACATTTGTGTCTCATGCTTTCTGGATGACTGAGCCCAGTGGGGGAGCAAGAGCCAAAGGGATCTGCTCTCTTTTTGCTTTTGATATTCCTACATCCACAATATAAACATGCGTGTGTGAGAGAGATTATTATGTAAATCAGGGATTGCCGACTGGGAGTTAAGGTTCCCAGGGGATTACATCTTGGTTCTTGGAAAGATTTTTGATTTTGCTTTGAAAACAGAAATTATAAAATGAAAAATTTTAGAGCTGTGAATTCATTTAATAATAATTAATTGTGATTATTGTCATATTGTATTGTCACTGTCATTGTATATATGTTGTTAATTTAACACACATTTGTTTTTTAAGGTAATACACTACATGCAAAAACATTTTATTCCAAGTTTTTATTCCACATTTTATTCCTAATTTGCATATTTAAATTAACATTTCATAAAACTTGTGATACAAAAATGTTTGCAATTCTTAATGTAATCAATCAATGTAATAATGTAACCAATTAATGATATATCTATTAGTTAAATTTTTAAGCAAGAAAGCAAAAAGACAAAAAACAACACATATCCTTTAAAAATCAACCCTTTTCTGGTTTGATGTCGATGAAGGACTACTTGAGCCTTATAGATGGGAGGCTGTAGGGGTACATAAGACAAATTATTTTGTGCAAAAGATGTACATGAGTGATCAGAGAGTCTGTAGGATCGAAATCTTTAGTTCATGTAAAAGAACCATGGAGGTATATAAAGGTAGGAGGTGTGTAAATGTGTGCAGTTGAAGGAAACCCAGACTGTGTAGAATGTGTGAGAGGGAAGGAGTGTATCGCTAACGCGAGTGTGTATGTGCATTCAAAAGAGATAATCAGCACATCTGGTGCACACTATAAATGGATGTTTTCAGTGTTAAGCATAAAACACAATGAGAGCATAAAATTAACTATTAAATAACTATCGTTGCAGAGAATGCTAAATGTTTCACTTGACCAGGCCCACACAATTCAGTTATATAATACAATTATATCATAACAACATCAAGAAGTCATACCATTTCTCATATCACACTGTATGTGGAACTGATCTAAATAGAACAAATAGCATTTTTTTTTTTTATCTCTAATCTATACTGTATAGCAGAAGATCAGGTGAATGAGTTTGACTGAGCATGTGCGTTAAAATGAGGGAATTTGTGTTTATTTGCATTGGTTCTTTATTTGCATAGCTAGCACCTGATTCATGAAAGGACATATGCAAATCAGGTAATAGTGCAATCATGCTACAAAATAAATAAAAAATTAACATTTTGTATTTTGTCATTTATTCCTGTGACTGCAATGCTGATTTTTCAGCAGCCATTACTCCAGTCTTCAGTGTCACACGATCCTTCAGAAATCAGTCTAATATGCTGATTTGCTGCTCAAGAAACATTTCTTATTACTATCAAAAACTGTTCAAAAGAACATCTTTTATTGACAATTATGAATATATTTACTGTAGAGCTGCAACTAACGATTATTTTGATAATCGATTGGTTGGCCGATTATTTTTTCGGTTAATCAGATTAAAAAAAACAAAACAATTTTCTTTTATTGACAAAAAACACTTCCACATTCTGCCCAATGTCCTTCAAACAAACGTGTCAACTGAATGCTATGAAAACATACAGTGCTTAACAATTTATTAGACCACCTGTTATAATAAAGAGAAAACACAAATATTTTAGGAATCTGTCAAAAAAATTGTTTAAATATAAAAATGTTATTTATTGGGAAAATAACAAACAAACAACTAAATATGCCTATGCCTTTCATAACAGCTTGCATTCTTGCTGGTATTGTTTATGTACTTTTTGACTGTAATTGGGTATCTGAAAAAACAACACACTATAAAGCGCTTGACTTTTTTTCTGCTTTTCTTTCTTAGATAACAGCAATAATTATATTATAGCATTAGAAATAGCCAACTGTTACTAAAGAGCTTATGCATATTGAAGGACTAACCAATACAGAAAGCTAAAAAAAAAACGATTTTGGTAATCACCAATACTGTTAGTTTAGAGCAGCAGTGGCACAAACCTTACATAATTTGTTTAAAACCTTAGGCCTACATAAATTTGTTTTAATAAATTTGTTAAGCAAAATAGGCTAGTGAATATAACCTAGTTTAAATCTCTACGTTAAAAATAATAATAAAGATAATAAAGACGAATAAAAACACAAACTCAGTGTTAACCAACAGGTGAGAGTAATGTTCTGCAGGAACACGTTCACTTTGATCACAGTCACGTCTTATCATTTCTTTATCCTGTAAAAGGCGCCTATGAAGCACCTCATATTTATATTCAGACAATTACACGCGGTTATCCCTTTTACAGTTACTTCCTACTCATAAAATACGTGCACTACATGTTGACTTTTAAACCTTAATTTATCGTTCAACAACAGATATTTCAGCACAATGAATGTTTTTGCGCCATGTGTTCCGTCTGTCTGACGCGAGTGCACGCGCCCGCCGCTCATTCAGTAAAAATTAAAACTTAACACAGACTGTCAGGACGGGCCTTTACGCAAAAATGGAAATGCTCGCGTGAATTTGTCACATTTACAGATAAGGATATGACCGTAAACTGAAAGTTTTTGCGCTGAGGACGCACACGCATCTGTCAAAGCGCCTGACAGGGCAAGCCATTAACTTACGCTAATGCATTAAGTTAGCTTAAAGCTTAAAATAAAGAATTCTCATGTTTTGGGCAGCTTGGATCACGTACTTCTCCCGCAGCATCTCATTCTGTTTCCTCCACTATTTTTAGATGCATTTTGTCCATAGAAATGCCGTATTCAGTGCTGTAATTTGACGTGACCGGCTGAAGTTGGACGTGCACTGTGGGCAGACCCGACTAATCGATAATGAGAATCGTTGTCGATGATTTTCATTATCGATAATAATCGATTTTATCGATTAGTTGTTGCAGCCCTACTTTACTGTCACACGTTTAATTTAATGCATCCCTGTTAAATAAAATAACGAATTTCTTAAAATACTGGAAAAAAATCTGACCCTAAACATTTGAAGGGTATATACTATAGACATTAAAATTATTTTATTTTTTCTAAATAAAAAATAAAATATAAAATTAGTCATTTGAAAGACTACAAGCAACTTTAGGCATCACAACGTTATAATGAACAGTATGAAAAATAAATATTTACTTTGAGATTTGTTAAAATGTACATTTAATAGTGATTAGAATTCAATAAGACTAATTTCAAGTGAGTGTTAAATGACAACAAAGCTAATCTAAACAAAAAAAAACAGAACATGTACAATTACATATGTTAAAAAAAAGGATGGAAGATGGAGATTTTTGTGCTGAAATACCACATGTACAAGTGGCCCATCTGTTTAGTGGATTCGTCCTGAAGTGTTTGCTGCACAGGATACGTGTGTGTTGATACTCACTGAAATGAGGGGGGTCTGGAGTCTCCGATGCCTCCCGTCCTCTCCAGCGGTGGGGGCAGGTCTGTATGACTGTCAGTGCACACCGACATCCCATCTGTGTGGGAGCTCTCGGCCAATACAAGCTACAAATAGACACATAAATGCATATAAATACATAGTTGCTTTTTGTGCAGGTTTCAATGGCTCTTTATCCCTCACTCAGTTTGGATGAACAGGATGTTTGAACTTTTCTATACTAAACTCATGACAAAACACAACAAACAAAGGCCTCAAAGGCACTAAATAAAAATGGCATCCAGCAGAATGCAATTTCCTGAATTATGCATTACACTTTAGAGTCGGTCTGACATCAAAGTGCCTTTCAGACTTAATTAGTGTAATGAATCGGTGAAGTAAAACTGGTGATGTCCAGTATGATGCAGCATATGATTTAGGGCACGTGTTGCATCTTTCTTATGACATATGAATGCATGACTGCCTGCCTTTTCCACTCTGATTCAGATGTTATATAAGGCAGAGGTTATCGCAGCTCACCCATGATACCACTCTCCCGTTGAAACAAGGCAGTTTGGCGTTATCGTCAGAGACTTCCTCTTTGACAACCCTGCAGAGACACAAAGGAAAAAGAGGCATGTATTATTAATTAGAATAGCGTTTGAATAAAACTGCTGTATTGGTTGTGGATGTTTCATACACCACTGCTCAGTCCCACCAGGATTTTGCAGGACCTTTTTTTTTTTTTTGCAGCCTAAAATGACTGAACTTGCAGCTTTTCCTCAAAACTGCTTTTTTTGTTGTTTTGTAGTGAAAACACACCAATAATCATGTACAAGTGACACTGATTATATACTATACATTTTAAATGTTATAAATGATAAAATGTCATAATTATTTATTATTAATTATTTGACAATTATATTGTCTTTTGTCTATATTGTCTATGTGAATATTACAGAAATATTTAAAAAGCGCAAATCCAGTAAAATAATATACTAATTGAAGTCCACTAATTTAAGTCCTTCCAGATCTTGGAGGGACTGATTGCTGTATTCCACATCCATCGACATGTGCTGACAAATGAGCTCTCAAGATGATATCTTCATGTGCTGTGTGATGTATAACTGTGATCTTGTTTAAATGTGTTGTTCACACTGACTTTGCTAATTGTAAACTGTCACAATGGATTTGAATGGAGGGGCATATGGTAACGATCCCACATGACAGCTTGCCATGAATGTGTCAACTCAAGTATGCCAACCTTATGCAGGCAGATTTTTTAATGTTTAACCACAGCAAACCAGCCCGAAAAATAATGTTGTTGTGTGAGATGAGCTTGAAATTAACATACATCAAATTTATGATATCAGTGCTGTCATATTATTGCTTATTTTACATGCCATTGAAACAATCTAACTTAAATTAGGTTTAGTCCACAAAAGCTATCATACGGCTCAAGAAGACGTGAGCCTTTACCAACTCTAGGATTGAGCATTTGTACCTGACAAAAGGAAGAGTGCCTGCCTAAGAAACAGTGCATGTATTTAAACAAAAATGTTCAGTGAGGATGCTGGTTTCTGTTCAGCTGTACTTTGCAATGGAAATTAATCTCATCTCGTGAGAAAGCAACTTTATCAGAAACTACAGACACAGAAGGAAGATTTTAAAGGCGTCATGAACCGAGAAATCAAATTTCCCTTTATCTTTTGACATATAACAGGTCATTGTACTATTAAAAAAAATCCTGTAAGTTTCAGAACTCAAAACTTTCTCGTTAATTCAAACGCAGCCTTTATTAAAGCCAAGCTGAATAACGAGTCTTTTGGATTTTGTTATTTTATGACGTCATAGTGTGACGAAAGCCCGCGTCTGCAGAAGATCAACGCCTATTTCTACATCACTGCCTCTTTAGCCCAACCCACTGATTCGCACATGTAGTAGGAGGAGAGGAAGTAAATACTAGAGAGATGATTACTCGATCAACAAAAACCAAACTGTTTGTTTGTTCGCTTACCTTTACTGCGGATTTGTGTTGATGCAGGCTTTTCAGAGAGACTGAAAGTAAAAGATGATGCTGAGTCTGACTGTATTGGATCCAACAGCAAACCACAACATGTGTATTGAATTGACTGTTCCAGATCTTTGATCAAATTTAAGCATTGTTAATTTTTTAACACAAATGGCCCATGTTGGCTTCAGAGTACATCACAGCAGCGTCCATCTATTATGCTGCCTTCACATGCTATCGGAAACTTCCTACTTCCAACTTCTGAGGTTGTAATTACGAGTTTGTCATGTTCAAGTGGTTTGTTTTCGGAAAAAAACAGAAATCATATTCATTCTTGCCTGTTTCCTGCATGGGGAAATTTTATTAAGGCCAAAAGGTATGGAAAATACATTTACTCAATATCCAACTGGTTTTGAATAAAATGTAGTGTCCCACTCATTGGTAGCCATATAAACATTCACAGCACTATCCTATTCAACTGTATAAATACAATTCAGGCAGATTCAGGAAAGAATCATTCAGACTGATCTGTGAACTGATTTGACTGATTCATTGAAAAGAACTGACTTGAACTAGTCACTAGCAAATCAGACAACTATACACAAGTAAAATATCTTAGGGCTGAACATAACTAGAAAATATAGAATTTTTATGATTTGTCCAATAACTTATCAGGCCTAGACATTAATAAACACAATTTTGAAATTCTGACAAAAAGGTTTCCATTATTGTGGGAACTTTTAAAATTAACAAACATTAGACACATTTTTATTTTATTTTTTTTTTAACTACTTTGAAATTAATGCATTATTATCCATTAGCAAAAACAGAACAGTTTATTTTCTGTTTCCAATAGCAAGAATTATAATAGACTAATAAATATTTAGCAATTTATCTCTATGTCTGAAAACAGAGAAATTCCAGTCTCTCCTCACACGGTCTTGGCTCCCACTTGCCGTTTGCTACAGTGAGGGCTCCACAGCGACGAGCGACTGGACACTGTAGGTTTTCACCAGTCACCCAGTTCACAAACTGTATATTATCCCTAGACACCCAGATCCAACTACCCGCCAGAAAGTTCAGCCCAATCCACACATAATTATTCTGGACATCTCCAACCTTTTTCTCAGCCACTTGCTGCTCCAAAGCAGATGATAGACTGGCCAAGTCCACATATCTGTCTCTACAGTGTTTCAAGGCCTCCATCCATGATTTGGGTTCTGACACCAGGATCATAGAGCGCACTGTGGCCATACAAAAGAAGGGGAGTGGATCAATACAGGACTCATCAAACATCTCACCATCCTTTAAAGCTCCACAAGCTTGTCTGTTTGGTGATATGGTTCTGTTCTTGAAATCTACATTATCAGGTTGCATGCTATTCCAATATTGAATCTTTAATAGGCTATTAACCCAAAACCAAGGGTTATTATACAACCCCATCCAAAAGTAAAGATTATCCACAAAAGAGCTGTGTATGCCATGGATATAAACCATTAACTCAGTCAATTCTGCTTCTGTTTTCACCATCACTAGCTTCATGTTCAACAACTTGCAGTGAGACTGAGCTTCTTTCCAGGCTTTATTTTCATTGACCAGGGTGAATTCCAGAATGTTGTTAACATTTCTGAAGCAGATAAATGGATGTTCCTCAGAGCAAACACGGTCATGCCAGAATCCTCTCCAATCAATCACTGCACAAAACAAACAGCTGTACCACTTGGAGAATGTGACAGGCTCGTTGACTCCAACCAATCTCCATGTCTCTTTCAAAGGAGTATCTTGTTGAACTGTAGCTAGACCAATCCAGGCAAAACCAGTATCTATCAGAATACGGATAATGCTGTTCTCCACTTCATTAGATATAATAGCAAGACCAGCGTGATATGTTTCACAATGTTGTTTTGCCTCCTGCCAAGTTTTGTTTTCTCTGACTAAGACCCAGCCTCCAGAAAGTCCAGTAGTCTTACACAGAAAGAACAGCTTATCCTCACATGACGTGTTATACCAATATCCAGCCCTGTTCAATGAGGCACACTTTCCAAACCAGTTGAAATAATTAGATATGGTCTCATCCTCCCAGTACCAAACGACAGAAAATCTAAACAGTCCCACCCAAGAAAGCTGGTTGGCAGAACTGCTGAGAATCTTTAGATCGTTCTTATCTGTAGCTACAAAGGGTTGTTCAAAATTATCTAGACAATAAGTCTTTGCATCATACCATGACAATTTCTTCTCCACATGGATGATTTCATTCACTAAACCTGGTACGGGTCCATCGGCAGAGGTATGAAGCACCAGTAGCAGGAAACTAAGTAGCCCAAGCATCTCCATGATGAGACAGACAGCAACTGTTACAAGAACATGTCATGTTAAACAAGTCTTGAGATTTATTTGCATGACGTCATAGTGATTTGAATAGAAAGCTCTGGGAGTCAATCCATAAAATCGGTGCCTTTTGCATCCCTAAGAAATAATCAAACATAGAATTACTATAACTAAAATTTGTGATTTAAAAATATAATAATTTTATGTATTCTTTCATCAATATTACATCCAGTTAAAGTCGATTAAATATGACCCTGGACCACAAAACCAGTCTTAAGTAGCACAGGTATATTTGTAGCAATAGCCAAAAATACATTGTATGGGTCAAAATTATCGATTTTTCTTTTATGCCAAAAATCATTAGGATATTAAGTAAAGATCATATTCCATGAAGATATTTTGTCAATTTCCTACCATAAATACATCAAAACTTAATTTTTGATTAGTAATATGCATTGCTAAAAACTTCATCTGGCCAACTTTAAAGGGCGATTTTCTCATTTTTTTTTGAATTTTGATTTTTTTGCACCCTCAGATTCCAGATTTTCAAATAGTTGTATCTCGGGCAAATATTGTCCTATCCTAACAGGCTTATTTATTCAGCTTTCAAGATGATGTATAAATCTCAATTTCAAAAAAATTATCCTTATGACTGGTTTTGTGGTCCAGGGTCACAAATATTATTTTAAAAATGTAAACTGCATTTATGCTGATAAGGGTAAGGGTTTTGGCCTGTTCTCACTATGATTTTTCTTTACCAGCATGACTTTTAATTTTCAAATTGAAGGCAAAATAATGCAAAAATCACATTTGCATATTGGCCACCCTCCAAAATTAGGATGTTCTTGGTCATTTGAATGACTAATATAAGATTGAAAAAAAAAATGTAAACAATCCCAGTGAAAAGAGGGACTAAAAAGCTGCTCAAGTGAAAATTATCACATAATTCTAATTACAACTACCTATAGTAAGGCTTGTGTCTGTAACAGGGTTGACAAAAATATCAAAACATGAGGTTGAAAAATAGCTATAAAATAAGAAATTACACAGCCTGAGATAGCACATTACAATTACTTGTCATTTTAAGGTGTCTTCATTTCTTGGATATTTAAAAAATGTTGTTTAAACTTAGTTTATTTTGAAATTTTTCCAAGTGGAAAAGGCACTGATTTCGTGGAATGACCCTTAGGCTACTGTGTAAAAACAACATGGTTATTACATTTTTCTACATTGAAATGAGTGTTTCAATTCCCAATTGTTCAAGTCGACTGCAAGTCTGTGTGACACATTTATAAAACAGTGTTATAAAAATGGAAGTAGAAAAGTAAACAAATTTTGTATATGTAATACTTTGCACTTTAAAATATATTTATACATTTCTGTTTAGAGGTCTCTATGAATGACAATGTAATTGTGGTGCCTATATTCAAGTGATAAAAAGCAGCTGCAACAAAATACACATACCAAAGTCTGTACCAATAAAATGTGCAAAACGTACATTTTACATAAATTATATATGATGTATATCTAATTAAATTAACTTGCACTGCAAAGTTTTCCTCAACATCTCATGATTTTGGGGCATGTGAGTACCTGGACGTGATGAATGATGGGATATGCTTAGCCTGAAATACCACTCTGAGATAGTTTTGATTTAGTGTACTTTACTGAGCGTTGTCATTTTCAGACCTGGGACAGGCTTGTGCACTTATTTTCTCAACTATGGCTCAACTATGCTCAGATTTGCCTGAGAAATATAATGCACAAATAGCTAACCAAATGTAAATCATGTTGGATACTTCTCAACTGTGTAGATGTAACCGGCCACTAAAATGCATCAAATTTTTTTATTTAGTGTCTCAAGTCAAATTCAATAGCTGACCCTTGATGTCTTATTGACATGCAAGTGCTTACACAGTGAAACATTTAGGGGCTTTTCACAATTGCCTTGGGTTAATCTAAACCCTAGGTAAACAGAAACCTGGGTTATCATATTTCATATTTCATTCAAGGGGCCAGGAATTGTTGATGAGTGCTACCATACAAGTCAGCCAAATCTAGTCATCTTTATGTCCATTCAACCACCTCTAATATCGCTTTCAGACATTTAAAGGATGAATTACGCCTTCCAAAGCTTTTGCAGATCTTTTGCATATTTATAAAATGTAAGTAAAATAAATGTATTGCACCAGCTAACCAGCCATGTTTCTTGACTCTCAAAGATTGGTTTTCAACCACTGAAAATGGGTATTATTCAACAATTTGCACATGAAGCCAAACTGAGATCACCATATCTCTGGGATTTAACCATATAAGGCTTGAAAAAAAAAATTACCAAAAAAAGTAATTTAAGAACCAGAATTTAAAAGGACAGCAAGATGTATTTAAAATTACAAGCACACAAAATTTGGGAAAAGTGACACATGCTTTTCCCCATTTTTTAAATGTCACCATTTGAAAATAATGCAACAAGGATTGAAAAGTATACAGGTTTTTATTAACAGACCTACCTCTGTGTGAAAATCTCATTTTGACTCCACCCTATAAAGTACTGGATTACTCAGCAAATATTCATCCATGGCATTTAGTGTTTTGGCTTTCTTCTTCAGTTATCTATTTCTTTCAAACTGTGATTGATTTGACATGAAATAACCCAGTTAGAAGTTTATCTGCACACATTTTTCTTCATTTCCCCAGAATTCCATGTTGCAACACATACTGTGTGCAACCTACTACTAATAGCTAACACTTAACAGATGTTACAAGTTGAAAAGGTACTGCATAACAGGAATAAGTCACTTCTGAACCTTTAACAACTCACACATGTGTATCTGAAAGTATGTTTATCTGAAAAAAGAAAGCATGTATCTGTAGCTACAGCTAATCTGTACTTTGCAATGGAAATTCACCTCATCTCATGAGAAACCAAAGCCTTGTGATAAATAATAATTCTGTCTGATCTGAAATCTATCAGAAAATACAGAGACACAAAGGAATTTAATGTCAATGTACAGTAGCAGTAGGATGTTTAGAAGCTCATGTTTGAAATTCATTTTTATGACATCAGTCTCTCTTCACTCCAATCAATCACAATGCCGCAGACAAGCTGGAGTATGTGACAGGCTCATTGTTCACCCATCTCCAGGACAGGTATCATTCAAAGGAACTCTAGGTAAACAATGCAGGCCAAAGAGTAATTTAGCACAGCACAGATATTGGTGTTATCCGCTCCACTATGTATAGTCACCAAACAAGTGATCTGTTTCACACTTTTGTTTTGCCTCACGTCAAGTTTTATTTTCTTTTATTAAGGTTCAATTTCCAGAAACTTTGTAACACACAAAGAATAGTTTATTGTTACATGTTGTGGTATACCAATGTCCTGGCTGTTTATTAAAGTTGAAATAACTGGTTTTGGTCTCATCCACCCACTTCCATGATGAAAAAAGTGTGTGCTAATAAGTGTGGCCCAAGATAGCTGGTTGGCAGAACTGCTGAGATTCTTCACATCATTCTCATCTGAGGCTACACAGAGTTGTCCAGAACTCTATATCGCCTTGCAATAAACCATGTCATTTTCTCATCCACATGGATGATTTCCTTTGCCAATCCTGGTACAGGTCTATCGGCAGAAGTATCAAGCACCAGTAAATTTCAACCAAAATAGTTTTTCTCATTTCCAGTGTTGGTGTAGTTACTGCATTTGTAGTCTCAGCCTCAGATGTCATGCCCACAGACCATTGGCTGAACGTCTGATGCATACGGCACACAAAATTGGAAACACTTCAGGAGTTTTGAGGTCGTCATCGGATTGGTTGAATTATACAGGATTTCCGGGAGATGTGTGTCGCTTTCTTTAATGTTCCACCTGGAAACAAAGATGCCGTGACACCAAACCCCTTCATGGAAAAAGAAAGACGTCATGTTTACAACCGTGATGATGAGCGCTTATCAGTATCAACTAAATGCTGGATTTTCAAAAGTATGCGAAATATTTAAAGCTCACAGCACAGAATCTTTAAAATATGTCCAAGAGTTTTACACTAACAGAGTCTGTTATTGTGGCGACATTTCCACACCACTAAACATGATGCGGCACAAATCGGAACGTGATTGGTTGCTTTACCTGTCAGTTATATGGTTTCTTGGGCGGGCCTTGGCCATTCAAAGCAGCCAAGGTTCCCAGACCTTCTGCCGTCAGTCGGAAGATCTGGCTATGCGAGAATACTGCATTTGCATTTGTAGTGCAAATATAACAATAAACATTACAAAAAAATTGTTATACAATTTTTTTTTTTAATTTAAAAATTTTCCACTATTGTGCTTGACAAAGTATGGAAACATCATTTCTGTAACTTTGCTATCGTAAATAAAAATGGGTTTTCATCACTCTTTATCACTACTAAATCACTTCTGGAAATAGAGAGGGTCAGAGGTGGTTGGTGACTTACAAGAACTGATATAATATTAAACTAGTCTTGAGAGTCATTTGCATAGCATCATAGTGAGTGTCGGAAAAGAAAAGTTTGAGCTACTGTGCAACTTCATGTTCAAATGTGGAAACCAAATCAAACCAATCAAATTTTAATCAAATATGTTTTGTCTTATTGTCAGTGCTGATGTAGTCACTTGCGCTTGCTTTTGTAGGGTGCTTGTTTTTGAGTAATTTGTAAAGCTGTAATTATTCAAGATGTAGACTGATCAAATATGATGCTAAAGGCAATTATATTCTAACAAAAGATTTCTATACCTTTACCAGTACAAATGTGCGCATCTGACAGATGAAAGAGAGTTTACCTGAGATAAGTGTACATGTATTTAAATGAAAAGGTTCATCGGTAATGTTGGTGTCTATTCAACTAATCTGTACTTTGCACTTGAAATTCTCCTCATCTCATGAGAAAGCAAAGCTTTGTGTCAACCAGTAGTGGGTGCACGACATCTGTCAAAAAATATAAACACACAGAGAAAGAGTCATTTAATGCAAATGACAATTTATCTCATACATGTTAAATATGAGAAACAATGCAAATATGTTCCGCTAATTATATTAGTCTAATGTTCTTGCTATTAAGGCCCAGCTTATCACATCCTTAGAAAAAAAGGCTCATTGGGGTTCTATATAGAACCGCTATAGGTTCTATAGGAACACTTTAGGCCAAAAAGACTCTATATACAAAATAAAGGCTAAATCATTTATTTATGTATGTATTTACATTATTTAAGCTGCCATTAAAAAGTTTGGGGCCAGTAGTATTTTTCTTTTAAAGGAATGAATAGTTTTTATTCATCAAGGTTGCATTAGATTGATTAAAAATGACTGCAAATTTTAAAATGTTACAAAAAAAGTCAATATTTCAAATAAATTCTGAAGTTTCTATTTCAAGGAATCTAATTCAAAAAATTCTAATAAAAAAGTATCAGTTTCCATGTTAAATGTTAAGCAGTACAACAGTAATAAGAAATGTTTCTTAAGCACCAAATCAGCATATTAGAATGTTTTCTGAAGGATTATGTGATACTAAAGCCTGACATAAAGGCAGCTGACAATTTAGTTTTCCCATCACAGGAATAAATTACATTTTCAAATATATTCAAAAAGAAAACAGCTGTCATTTTCAATTGTAACAATATATTTACTGGCTTACTGTATTTCTGATCAAATAAATACAGTCTTGGTGAGCATAAGAGACTTCTTTCAAAAACATAAACCCTTGAGAAGACTACAGAAACAAGAACCATGTTTCAGGACTATACAAACAAAAACTACATTTTAACACCAACACCAACAATTTAAATAAATATTCATTTAATGTTTATCAACTATGAAATTCTGGAGCCATTATCCATTAACAGCTACTAAATAGTTTACTACTTGTTTTCATTTGCAACCATACTTCGAGTACTGATCCCAACTTCTACAGCTCCAACAGAGTAACAGAATCCTCAGCTAAATAAGTAGCACACATTACAGTCAAGCAATTATCTGACTTTAACAGTGTTAAAGCCCTCCTTGAAAGCTCTGGCAAACTTGCTATCCAAAAAAAAAAAAAAAAAAAAAGGGAGAAACAACATTTGATAAAACTTTACTGTTAAACTTAAACAGGTTTCATCTCTCTTTATCAAGTCACTTCTGAAAACAGAGAAATTCCAGTCTCTCCTCACACGGTCTTGGCTCCCACTTGCCGTTTGCTAAAGTGAGGGCTCCACAGCGACGAGCGACTGGACACTGTAGGTTTCCACCAGTCACCCAGTTCATATACTGTATATTATCCCCAGACACCCAGATCCAACTACCCGCCAGAAAGTTCAGCCCAATCCACACATAATTACTCTGGACATCTCCAACCATTTTCTCAGCCACTTGCTGCTCCAAAGCAGATGACAGACTGGCCAAGTCCACATATCTGTCTCTACAGTGTTTCAAGGCCTCCATCCATGATTTGGGTTCTGACACCAGGATCATAGAGCGCACTGTGGCCATACAAAAGAAGGGGAGTGGATCAAGACAGGATTCATCAAACATCTCACCATCTAAGCTCCACAAGCTTGTCCGTTTGGTGATAAGGTTTTGTTATTGAAATCTAGATTATTTGCATTCCAATTTTGGATCTTTATTCTGCTATCAAACCAAATCCAAGGGTTATTATACAACCCCATCTAAAAGAAAAGATTATCCAGAAAAGAGTGGTGTGTGCTATGGATAAAAACCACTAACGCAGTCAATTCTGTTTCAGTTTTCACCATCACTAGGTTCATGTTCAACAGCCTGCAGTGAGACTGCGCTTCTGACCAGATTTGAAGACAGTCACTTGCCTCGTTTCTGAATGAATCAGCCGTTTGAACGAATCTGTTAAATGAAGGACTAAATTACTCACTCAATAAAACAGTCATTTGCCGCCACCTACTGGGGGTTTGGTTTCATATTTTAAAGTATCATTGCATTTCCCCCACATTTCTTATTTGCATGTTTAAAAATATTTAAAACATTAATCTAATAAAATTATTTATGCATTTGCAATTTTGGGGTGTAAATGCACATTTATGGCACCTCAGCTTCATCAAACAGTCTGTGTGAATACATTTAATGCCACTTCAGATGCAGCTTCTGTGTTTCCTGCAGTAGAAAAATGGAGTTTGTTGATATTTCATTTGAATGGTGGTTAGGAAAAAAATGAAGGTTTTGAAGGTTAGCAACTCCTTTTCAGTTAATTGTTATTTCTACCTCTTTCCAGTCATAGAGCACTTTATTTTGAGAGCTGTTTAAGTGAGAGAACATCTGTAACTTAGTCCAGATTGGGGCAATTGTAATGTTTGATAATTTTTTTTTTTTTTTTTTTTTGCATTGAAAAAAGTATAGATATTTGTTTGTATATGCTGTCAATTATAGTTCTTAGAAAGAAAATCGGAATCGACAGGTCACCCTTACAAAAAAAAAAAAAAAAAACGGAATCGTCCAAGAAAATTGCAATCGGTGCATCTCTGTTTACCACGAAGTATATTTTCATCCAATTAAAAATAACATCCAAATTGGACCATTTTAGAGCTTTAAATTGCTGGAAATAGTTGTGTGAAATGCTTGAAAGTCACTGAAAAGGGATTGAACTTCTCTCTCAAAAGGTTTTACAATCCCTGGAATGAATAATGTAATACCATTCGACTATTTCTGCCTCAACAACTATCGTTACAGTTAACGTTATTACTTCTGACGTATGTCAGTGCTGTTTATAAACATGCAAATAAGAAATTTAAACATGCAAATAAGAAATGTTGGGGAAAATGCAATGATACTTTAAAATATGAAACCAAACCCCCAGTAGGTGGCGGCAAATGACTGTTTTATTGAGTGAGTCATTTAGTCCCTCATTTAACCGATTCGTTCAAACGACTGATTCATTCAGAAACGAGGCAAGTGACTGTCTTTATGAAGACAGTCACTGAATCATTGACTCTCTTGATTCGTTCAAAAACGTGGATTCATTTAGTTAAAAAAAAAAACTTTTTTTTTTTTTTTTGTGCAATTCGAAGTGTTACACACAGGTGAGTGGGCCTGTACAAACCACCTGTAGTAACACACTCTCCTCTATGCACACTAGACACTTTTCACACACGACTGTTTATACATAATCCCACAAGAGACTCAGTAATATATGTATGTTTACATGCTCATGCACTACAAATCATCTTACACTGTTCCCCAGCCAGCTGCTTGACTCACAATGTTTCTCTTTGCACATGTACAGTATTTGTGAAGCATTTTGTACAGTTTGTATAGTTTGTATTTTTTTAGTTTATGTATAGGTAACCATTTATATATAGTATATTTATAGTCAAAATCTGTCAGTAGGTTAGTTGTGTATAGGTTTATACTGTTTTACTTCATTGTTGTATGTCTGTATTTATGCAGCACCGTGGTCCTGTGAGGCACGACATTTCGTTCCACTGTATGTCCCCACATGTAGCGGAATGACAATAAAGCTCAACTTGAACTTGAACTTATAACAGAAAATTCAGGGCAGAATTTGAATGATTCTCACTAGATCTCTCAGCAATCTTTATTCATTCTGCAGCGAATTCAACCGTTTCTCACTAGATCTCACCACTGTGCGTCCCGTTTGCCATTTGATGTTTCTCATATGCAGCACTTATGAGTTGGACAATGCAGTGGTCGTGCCAGTGCAACCACAAAATTTAGTCGCACCGGCTGAAAAAAATTGGTTGCAGTCTGGAGCCCTGAATGATATAGTTTAAAATTAGATGTCTAAGACTCTGGATGGTTTAGAGAATGATAATAGATTAATTCTATTATGAAATGCAATAAAATGCAACAGATTTATAGAATTGCACTTAAAAAACACAATTTCACATCTGAGATATTTGTACAGTGAACCACTGCCATAATAATACAAATCTAAAATTTTGCCAATTCATAATAAACGCAATCAGTGTTGCAAAAAGAAAACAATAATTAACCTGCATCTGATGCCAGCTGCAAGTGAAGACATAATGAGTAATAATCAACCACTTACGAAACAGTTTGTAAGCTAATGACCTTAGAAAGGATCTAATGGGGTGTTCTGGTATGAACAGTCTGAGGCAACAGTCCTTGCAAAGAATCCTTATCAGGATCTAAGTATGATGGTCTGAAGTGGCTTAAATCAAAAGAAATTTGACTGGAACTGCAGAATGATATTCAAAATCACTATGTATTGTGACTTCTGCAAATATCCTACAGTATTTACAGAAATAAGTAAAAATATGATCTGAAATTTGCATAACAGGCATTAAAGCAACACATTTACTTATTGCTTTGCGTATAAGAATATTCTGATACAGTATTATCTCTGTGTACAGCTGTATATTTAGAACAACCATCCATTACAATATACTCACATCACTGTGTGATAAACGGATACACATGATCAGCACAAAATACTCAGTTAGACTGTGACATTTAAACAATGCTCAATTTGTACTAAGAGTGTGCCCAAAGTGTGCCAAGAAAATATGCCCCGCACCAGCAGCCTGAACCGCTGATACAAGGATGGATTCATGCTTTCTTGTTGTTTCTGCCACATTCTACTTCAAGGAGATTCAAGGTTCAGAAATGTTCTTCTGGTTGTAACGATTGGTTACTTGCCGTTCTAGCACCTGATCATTCTCCTCTTAATCAACGAGGCATTTTCACCTACAGAAATGGTGTTTACTGGATATTTTCTCTTTTTTGGACCATTCTCTGTAAATGGTTGTGTGAGAAAATGCCAGTAGATCAGCAGTTTCTGAAATACTCAGATCAGCCTGTCTGGCACCAACAACCATGCCATGTTCAATGTCATTTGGCCATCTCTATATGTCTAAAGGCACTGAGCTGCTGCCATGTGATTGGCTGATTAGAGGATGACAATCACATCTCTGACAAGATCAGAGTGGATAATGTAATTCATATAAATACTTCACTAGCTTTTTCATGCCATTCGATTCTACACACTTCAAATGAACCTGTATCAACCAAAGCCACAAAATATCCCCAAATATCCTTTAAAACAGCATTCAAATGCATGCTACGTTGACATTACGAGGACTAAATAAAATTCAACAAAATTATCTCATAACAAATTACCAGGATAACATCACAAATGTCCATGCTGACACATACAGACGTGGAGAAAATACAGCTTAGATGGTTTAAGATGGTCTCCCAGTCTGACCAGCAGAAAAAAAACACTAAAACTGACTAGCCTGTCCAAGCTGGGAGACCAGCAATCCAGGCTGGTTTAAAACGTAAAGGTTCAGCAAGGTTGTAAAGCAAGATTTCACAAGCTGACAGAAAATCAGAATCAGGAATCAGTCAAAGGTTAATGTCATTTTTAGTCTGTTACTGACAAGTGTCTGTTATTGCTGGTTGTGTTGTCACTCCTCTTGCTAAAGGTCAAACTTCGGTTACCATGCAAACAAACCAGTTCAAAATGCAAATCAAAGAAGCAAAAAGATGTACACCATGTTGTACTATGGCATATTGAACAGCTAGGAGCATAACTGTATTCTGACGCTGATCCCACAAAGGAGGAGATGATAGAGTCATCACCAATGACAGGCAGGTGCCAATGATGACAGCTTCATTCGCAGCCTGGACAATACAATGAATGGATGAATACAATGACAATTCGCATCATTTGACTTACCCAAAATCTTGATCCATAGATTTAAAGAAGAATTTGTAGCTGTTGACCGGTCGGTTGCTGAGGACATTTTTGAAATCTGCCAAAGTTACCTTCTCTGGAGCTACTGACAGTTTCACCAAATAAGGAGTTTCCTCCTCGTCTATATGGTAAATGATTTTAGTCTCCGCCATGAGAATTTGGTGGGAACAATTGCCGGAGAACAGCGCGTGTTCCTGATGCTGTCTATACAGACGTGCGGCGACAATAAATAAAATGTCTACAATAATGGATGCTAAATGAATACAATCACGCATTTGGCGCGATTGAAGCTATGACTTAAGCGACTTTGTAACACTAAGGCTAAGAACACAGCCATTATAGAGGCCTGATAGATGTCTATTGCAGCCCACTATGCGGAGGTTTTGCTGCCTGTGTTACCGAAACAGGAAGGAAAGGTTCACATCCTTGAGAGAATCAGTCTGGAATATCCGAGCCGTTCTTCTGCGCAGTGCTGCCATCGTGTGGGAGACAGAAGCCATGCACTCTTCTAAGTCTGGGTTCGAGTTGGCGTTTTATTAGTACTTACAAAGCACATATTAATGTCTTCTAGATCCCATAACCCATACCCGATACCTAAACATAACTACTACAACAACTACCTTGCTTCCTATCAATAAGCAGCAAAGTAGGAGTTTACTGAGGGAAAACTCCTAATAGTGAGTATGTGTGCCCTAATCTGTTACCAACAAGTCATTTCTCATGATGCTAATTTAAACCAGTTTTTATAATAATCTAAAAACGTGATAGTGCTGTAGTGCTGTATGACAAAGGTAAAATATGTTTTGACGAGTTTGTTGTTTTGACAGCACCAATATATCTGTCAAAAGACAGCTGCAGTCTTATTGCAGTTCATCAGACATTCCTAATTTACTGTTGAATAATTTGAATGTTTTATTTTATGTTCTTAATTATGGTCATGAAAGAGAAAATTGCTGTACTAATGATTTCCAGTATCAAAATCATAAATCTTCTACATTTCTGGCACATACAGCCTACATTTGTGACGAACAGAAAAAATACCACCTACATCACGCAAAAGATGATCCAGAGGTTAAAATGTGTTTATTTTATTCTGCTTTGAATGAGAGAACATTGGCAGTGAACTGGAAAATGAAATCATCGATAATAAAACCGCTTCAGGATGATGTGGCATCATGTACCAAAAGCATTGTGGTCTACCCAGCAATTTCCTCTTGTAACCTCAATCAATGATATTAACACATTCTTATTTGGAGCCTTTAAGGAAATTAAAAGGTCGGCTGAGTGTCACATAATTATCATGATGGGCAAAAGCATTGCTTCAGCTTCATCATAATAATCTGCTAAAGATAAAGCAGTACACATTGCATAACACTGATTTGAGCAAGCTAGACAAGGAATGTTTGCATTTATATTCATAGCCATACTGTTCAAATTAAATTATTTTCATGTTGTACAAGTATCTTGATGCATTTGAATCAGTTTCACGCTGAATTGTTTGCTGCAAATGACCTCAAAGCTGCAAGTATGGATGAATACATTAAATGCTAGAATATTCAAATAAACTGTGGCAAAGGCAATTAGTAAAGTTTGTAACATGAGAAAAGTAAACATGAAAATATACAAACGATTACATGAAAAGACAGTATTTCTAGATGACAGGATACAGAAGATTGATAGAAAATGTTACACATTAAGGGAAATGTAGCTTTTTTGTGGTAACAGTTAGTAATGGGAATAGAATATAAAAATGAAAAAAGAAATACTGATTTAAATGGGTTTAGAATATTATGACTTAATAGATGGAAATGTTTTGTCTAAACTGACTGTTCAAATACCAATAAAAAAGTAGACTTTAATCTCCATGTTTAAAACTGTTATACAAAACCAGCAGAGAAAATTCAAGATTCAATCTGGGTTAAATTTTGAGCTTTTACATAACCACATAGATCAACAATACAAGCAAAATGTTCTTGACCTAGTATGATTATTAAAATGGAACTTTTAATAATCATGCTGTTCATATACTACAGTAAAGGTATTAAAAATGCTTATGGATTGTAGCTTTCAGAAAGCACAGCTTAAACCTATTGAGAAGATAAAAAAAGAATATGAACAAAGCCTAAAAATGCATTTTGTGATTTAGCAATAGCTTCTGCAATATTTGTGGCCATACAGCTGTGGATTTTTAATTATACTTTTAATCACAAAATCAGTTAAAACTGTACCATCTAAATTGAAAAGCTGTTTTGATTCCACAATGAATAAGAAGGTTCTTACTCACATAAAGCTTCTGAGCTAACCGTTCATGTAACAGCCTCGGCCAGGCCTCATCCTTACATAGCCCATACCTCACACCAGTATAAACATTCTGGCACTTAGGACACAGAATTCTGGGTGTGTTTTATTCTCACTCAAAAAGCGTGCAGCAGCACTGGGCAAAAATTCCTTAAAAAATGCAGACTCTTGCATTTTGAAGCTTTTTGCTTGTCGTTTTAGTGCTCTGAAACAGTTGTTTGCCATTAGTCTGATATATCAGTTATCCAAAATACTGCTGGTGAGACTCTGGTGCTTCCTGCAAGCTTCACAAGAGCCCAAAAATATGAAGGATCTTGAGTCAAGATAAAAAAAGATACAACTGTGTCCTTCTCTCCTTTTCACTTATTTCCTTGCCATATTGTCACCTCTCCGCATTTCATTCTTCGTCCGTTTCCAAATCTGCCCCTGGACCAGCCAGGGGCAAGGCACCTCTTATTTCCAAGATGGCTTCTCCATCTCTGCAGAGGAAAAAAAAATTGAAGAGAGAGTATTTGTGAATTTTGGACAACACATTTTTTTTTATTTTGAAAGTCTTCTCATCAATACTTAATTTATTTGTTTAAAAATACATTAAAACAGTAATATAATATAACAATAATAATACATTTTTTTCAAGATTTTTTGATGAATAGAAAGTTCAAAAGAACTAACAATGTAAAAATGGACCAATGTAAAAGTCTTTACTGCCATATTTAAACAATTTACAGCAATTTAGTGCAATTTAATACAATTTTAACGCAATTTGATACATTTTTATCTGCATCCGACAACTAGTCTGGTATGTCTTGTTGTCTTAGTGAACTTTTGGGTTTATTCTTTGATGTGAGCCACATGTTAGCTTTTTAGACAAATAGCAGAAAACAATCACAACCAATGATTTTACCTCTGTCCAGGTCAATAGCTTTTTGGGAGCAAAGTTTGGACATTTCCGCTTCCTTCAGAAGATTGTTCTTGTAGTCTGTGGAAACAAACAGAAATACATTGTCCAAGTCTTTTCACAGGTGGTGCATTTTGAGAGGAAATATGAGGTAAACTCACCCAACTTCGTTTCATCTTGGTTGCCTGATTTCATCTCTGGGATGCTTTGCTCACATTCTTTCTTAACACATGACGTGTGGCGCCTAGATATATGACACACATTGACAGTTGATGCTTTATGCATAACTAATGCTCACAGATGGTGTTTATAACATCAGTAGGTACTCACACATACGTCACCGTCGGCAGAGGTGGACTTTCAACTTTCCGTGGATCAAAATCTTGGCCTATGTTTTAAAAAAAATGCAAATATTAAATCCAGTACAGAGTACATAATATGTGAGCAAACAAATGTCATATATTACCTACATGTTATATATAACTATATGGCTGAAAGACACTTTTGAAGTGCAACAAAGACATTGACATTATATATACACCTGAAACATAACTTCATGCCTTTTTAGAGCAATAAAATGCAAAAAACAGATTCAAAAGACCAATAAAAGGACAGAAAAAACCTTGTCTTTTCCGGTGACGTGTGAGGAGAATGACAGCCAACACGATAAGGGCCAGTAAGAGGAGAGTCGCCAGGATGTAGCCCAGCTGCTGCAGGAAGTGACTCCTTTGCTCTGGCAAGATGACGTTGATTACATGTGGCGGCACTTCCACCATATTGGTATCTGAAAGACAAGATGATCAAGTATGTGTATTGAGGAGTTTGGCCATGAACTTGATCCTTTTTTTGTCATTTTCAGTAACCACCAGAGGGCCCTGGTGCTACTTAAAAATGTATGCCACACAGAATCTTTTGCTGCATAAATGGCCACTTCAGCACTCCTGAAGGAGAGATATTACAGATTTAATCATAATCCGATTTCATGGCCTCTGAGAAATAAGACCAATATCATCTATGCTCCAGAGCTATTCATTCGGCTTCACATTAGCTTACATAGTATGACATAAAATAAACTGCATAAAAAAATAAATTGTTACGCATCAAACACTAAGCAACTGAATGTAACAAAAGTATATTTCAACAAAATAAGAATTAACCTGTTTTAAAACACTACAGCCTGAAGAAGCAGTACAAAGAGATCTGGCATTAGGGCTAAACAGATGTTGGAGGCGATAGTTTCTGAAGTTCAAAACATTTTGTTGGCGACACCAAGGTCATGGGATTGACTCTCAGAAAATACACACACTGATAAATGTATACCTTGAATGCATTCTAAGTGGTTTTGGACAAAAATATCAAACATGCGAATGTAAATGTTTTAAGCAGCAGAGTTTGTGCACTAGTTTATTTTAATTGTATTCTGTGAGAAGTGCCGGAAACTGCCACGTGTTTTTTTGAGCTAGAATTAGATCCACTGTTTTCTTTTCCTGGCAGGAAAACATGGATTTAAATAAGAAGAGTGCTGGAAAACAGAGGGAGGATGGGGGAAATAGGGAGGTACTATGTGGTTTATGTTACTGAGTGGCTTTATCATTTTGCTTCCACAGGAAAATTAAATAAATTAAATAAATAAGCCAAACTTGCACCTCTTTGCCTATGATACCGCCATAATAAAGACACGCAGCCTAAAATGATGACAGTAGATCACAAAATACTATATGATATCATAGTTCCTAGAAAAGAAGTATTATGAGATGTGGAAAATCACTCTGAGACTGTTATGTTTGGACCTTACAAAAGAGCCATGGCTGCCCTAGTGAAAAATAAATATACTAAAATGTATTTGAAATATATTTATTTCATGCTAAGTATACTACAAATAGATTTACGTGTTAATGTACTTAATATAAATACCCTGCAACTGTACTTTTAGTATACTAAACTGGTAATGCACTTTAATTGTGCAGAAGTGCTGAAGTCCAACTAAAGATATACTGAAGTATATTTGATTGTGCTAAAGTGGAACTATTGCAAGTATACTTCAGGTACACTTTAAAACCAATATTATTCAAAGGTCGTAAAATCCTCATCAATAGTGACATTAAAACACATTTTAGGTTTAATATTAAGAAATGTGCATTGCGCACAAGTAGTACTTCAAATAAAGTTTATATAACTTTTAAATCAGTAAGTCTCGAGAGATACGTCAGTAAATATGTTACTAGATTTGAACTATACTTAATATGAAATAAATGTATTTCAAATATAGTACTTTTTTACTAGGGTAAAAATCAGAGAGAAATTCTTGCTTCCTAAGATCTTATTGCTATGAACTTGTTATATTATTGTTTGAAGCTTTTTAGGGACTTCTTACAAAAACAGCAATGTATAAAATGTAATTAATTATTACCATGAAAAAATTAGAACAATGATATTTGTAATATTTCTAACAGACCACTACAAATTGTTATAATGCAATCTTTCTATCACCCACTCTCAAATTCTGCCTACTACTGTTTTAAAACATACCTAGTAATTGTTACCTGTGAAAAACAGTTTCTAGCCTGTAATCTCAATCTTAACCTCTTATTGTGTATGTTTGAACCCAGAGCATTGAGGGGAACACAGGCTAATATCGTAGGGTAGATTACTATAATCAGTAACAGCTGAGGGATCTTCTTCCCTCGTTTTTCAGAAGACCTCATAAAAAGCCGGATATAACTGGTTACTGGCAGTCAAGAGCCATGGTAAAGAACAATGTAATGTGTTCGGTCACAACATTATACTGTTTTGCCTTTAATAAAAAGCATTTTTACTAAAATGGCAACTACGTAATTTCAAAACAAATTCATTTCTGTATCTTCAGGTAAACCACAAACCATGCTTCTCCACAAAAGTATTTCCCCAGTAGTGATTTATGGTTATTATGCAAAGATGTGTTTTGCTTAGCTTCAGACTTCCTTTGCAGGTTCACATCACAGATAATTTTTTAAAAACAAACAATTGCTCAAAAGCAACAAGACATCTCCAAGATCTCGAGAAGCAGTCTTTATTTTCTGCTTGTTCAAGCACAGATGTCTTTAAGAATAGCCGTGTTTATGATGATGTTGAGTTTGGGCTCATGATAAAAGCTGAACATTTATGGGCCAAACAATCCAGAATAGGGCTTCCACAGGGACTTGTCTTGGACCGTCCTGCTTCTAAGACCATAGCGGGACATCAATATGCTTAAACCTTGCAACTTTTGAACAGTTATTGAAATGCCAGATTCCGGGAAAGCTGAATGTGTGTGATTCACATTATTAGAACCACCTGGTCTACAATGGCTGAACTATAGAGGATAAACAGAATTATGAAAAGTCCTAAAAGCAAGTGATTTTATGTAATGGCTGTGCTGGATCCAGACAGTTGTCTTTTTCTTCATGCTTAAACAAGACAGAGGAAAGGACTGACACATTTTGGATGGCTTAAGAAAGGGTTGAGGGAAGGTTGAAGGGGGAATGAGGGGATGTTGAGGGTGGGCTGACCTAAATCCACAACAGTCTCCTCCTTATGGCTTATGGTCTGATGTTGAGCTCTAGCAACAGCTGGCCAGATGCTTTACAGATGAAGCAAACTTCCCTTTTCCTAAACAAGACACTGTCCAAAAAATCTCCAGAGAGGATGGGTAAAAAAGAGAGAGTGGCCAAAAAAGAGACAAAACTATGCAGTGAAGAGTAAGAAAGAGAGCGACATGGGCAAGACAGATCAGCAGAAAATTAAAGAAACAGAAGTAGGGAAATGGAATGCACAAGGGAGGAGACAAAAATCATGAAAGAAAACAAGAAAGGAAAAAAATGGGCAGATAAATAAGTCAAACCAGCAGTTAAAAGAGAACAAGTGAAAGCTTAGAAGACGAATAGACTGCCAATTTGTATGACATTTGTAAACAGTCTACACACTGTACAATATGACAAAACATAGCTAGGGGTGTTGAGGAAATGTGATGCTTTGAATGAACAGTTTACCCAAAAAATAACATTTGGTCATAAAAGTACCATATGATTCTTTTACTGCTTCTGCTTCGGAGTCATTTGTCACTGATTATCTTCCCCTCTAATGAGCTGAAGCACTGCAACTGGGTCATTTGAACTTTAGAGCTTGTGAATGAATCATCCAGACCAGTGTTAACCAGACTGACAGATTCATTAAAAAGGATAATCAAAAGAATGAATCAAATGACTCAAAACAATGACTAGTTGATCAGTCATAGCTACTCATCTCACAAATATGCAAAGGTGAGCGTCTTTCAGTTTTTCAGTGAACAATGACTTCAATTTTGGTTTGTTCTGAACACAAACTTGTCATAAGGCTTCATAAAACTTGTATAGTGCACAGGTTGTTTGGACTATTGTCACAATATTCAAATGTGCTTTCACAGCCTTTTTAAAGCTTCCTTGATGTGTTCCACATAAGAAATAAAGTCATATGGGTTTGAAATGACATGAGGCTGATTAATGATGACAGAACTATCCCTTTAACTCAAGAAAGAGAGCCAAGACAAACAACTGACATCAAAACAAAATACAGATACTGAACAACACAATGTATAAACGAGCAGTCACTGTAGATGCCCAATGTTTTTTTGCCAAAAAAAGAGGCCATGCAGAAATATTTTTTTGTTAATAATGAATTCAGCAGTGCAGAAAGTGTTTAGCTCTTTCTTTCTTGCCCAAATGTCTGTGATTATCCACAAGATTCCACTGAAGTTTGTGTAGTCTAGGGTCCAGTAGACCCAGTATTACTAAACCACAGAAAATGACTTTCCCACATTCTCTTATTAGTGGTTTTTCTGCCAAATCCCCACCCGTCTTTCCCCCAACTCTCTTGTCTCTGTAAAAAATCATTAAAACTTATACATCAATCCCTCTTTGTCTCTTATATATTTCCTTCCTTATTGTTATCTCCCAATTCACATCGCCTACCTCCCTGTCTTATGCAAATAAAAAAGCAATTTCTTATCCTCCTTTCCTCCTGTCTCCCTGGCAATACCTCAAAGGAAAACATATGGCTATCGAATGATCCAAACCAGAGCAGAACTCAAACTGAGAAAGCGAGCTGTGCCAGTGGGAGAGAGAAAGGCAGTGGAATGCAAGTGAAAAAAAATGAGAGAAAAAGAAGCGTGCTTGAAGCAAAAGAAGAATCAGCTTTAAAGGAGAACTGCTGCATTTTAATGAATGTGAACGTGGCAACCCAGACTGCAGGGTAACCAGATCTGCACTTACCTCAGACCGTTTTATGTCAGGATTGTTTGTTTGAGTTCATGCCCTGTGATTACATCCACCCTATTTTCTTTCTCCTTTCTTTTTCTTATAATTGTTTATCAGTTAGTCAATACAGATTCAATTCAGAAGACATAAAAAGGAGTCCCAGGGTGGTGGGTGTTTTTTTCTTTGGCTCAATAAAAGCTGATCAAGTAATACAAAACTGTTCTGTAAAACAAGTGTAGACTAAGGGCCAGATTTACTAAACAGGGCAAATTTGCGTTAAAGCCAATTCCATAAAGGTGCCGATGAGAGGGGAAAATCTGCGTGTGATTTACTGACAATGCACGCATTAAAGAACACAGACGCAGACATATCATTTCCATTATGACCAGCGCAATCTAACAAGAGCAGCGCAGATTACTGCCTGCTTTTTGGGCATTAAATAATGGCACAAATACCAGTAATTTGATGAGCGCAAACGTTATTAAATCGCATTTGCGTGATTCATTTTAATACTCTCCTCTGATGAATTTTGCGTCTGAAAGGGAAACTCCTAAAAATGCATATTCAATCATTTTTTTAGTAAATCCTGACTGTACTGCTTTAACGCCAAAAGACGGTTTGCACTGGTGCAAGCTGTTAGTAAATCTGACCGTATACCAATAGTGAGCACCAACCCTTGCCTCTTTCTCTTGTAAATATAAGCAAAACCAAGAACTTTAACAAATAAAAAAGGCAAATTAAATCAGGAGAACATATTTATCCACACGCAACTTGCAACAGTTCCGCTGACAACCATTCTAGACTCACATTGTGAACAGCAGACACGCAATCAGAAGAAAAATATTTACTGGAATCTGTGGTGCAAATAAGTCATAACGAGCCAAAGCAACAAACAAGAACTCTTGACAGTAGCAACTATTCTGTGTGATAAATTGTTGTAATTCTGGAAAAAAAAAAAAACCCTTGTGTGCTGTGAAAGTGTTATACATGATTAGTAAAAAGCTGAAATAAAGAAAACTGAATAAATTAATCTGATTGAATTCATGCTTCTCATGACTGATCTCTTGATTCTCATGATGAATACATTTTTATGGTCACACTTTATTTTAAGGTCTATTTCTCACCATTAACAAACCATTAACTATGACTTTTCCCTCAATAAACTCCTAATTTGCTGCTTATTAATAGTTAGTAAGGTAGTTGTTAAGTTTAGGTATTGGTAGGATTAGGGATGTAGAATATGGTCATGCAGAATATGTGCTTTATAAGTACTAATAAACAGCCAATATGTTAATAACAGGCATGCTAAAAAGCAACTGGTTAATAGTGAGAAATGGTCCCTATACTAAAGTGTTACCATTTTTATTATACTTTACTATTACTGTGGGTGTTTCTCTTACTTGGGTCTTCATTGGGAAGATACTGAGGTTCATCAGTGGGTTCCTGAGGGATCTGAGGGACTGGAGGCGTCACAGTAAGCTGGAAGATGCGTCTCTCATGCAGGCCGCAGTAGTGATGGTGGAGATGACAGGAGTATAACCCCTGATCCAGGGGATGGACGTCTGAGATGATCAGAGAGAAATCTCCCTGCGAGAACGCTGTGGCAGAAATATTCATCTTTTGCTGAACAAACAGTGGTCCGTAGTGACGCCTCTCACCAGAAGCGTACAGGTCGATGAGCCGATCGGCACGGTCGTGTCGGACACCTGGAGGTTGACGGTCCCAGTGCACCACTTGTTGTTGGTCCTCCTGACTGTTGCCCTCTGTCCAGATGGGCCGGCGGTTAACACAAGGGAGAACCACCGTGCTGCCCACCAGAACCACAAACACTGCCTTCTGACCGTCCCAAAACCGCTTCTCCTTACGTGCTGAGAGAAAACCACAGCAACATGGATATATGAGTATGCATATATAATCACAGCTGGGTAGAGTCTGTTACTGATAACAGATTACATGATGAAAACTGTAGTTAGTAATATAATCTAGGTTACTCATTTTAGGTAATGTAATTTAACTACTTTTAACATTACTTTTAGATGACTTTTATCAAACTTGTTTTAAACTTACATTAAACATACCACATTCATATAAAAAGCAAAGAACAAGAAAACATATTCCATTTTTTACATCAGCATTATAAAATGCATAAAAAATTACAGTACACCAGGGTTTGCCAAACTGGGGTTAATGTAAAAACTGCAGAGGTATGTGAGTTGATAAAAAGCTAAAAATGAATTAAATCTTGAAAATGCACAATAAAAATTATTTAAACCCTTGAACACTAAAAATATAAATATTTTACTTGTTTACCTGCATAACAATGTGACCATTAACTGACATTAGAGAACTGTAAACATGTAAATTTGTGTTGTTAAATTACTTGAAATATTAACTTCCTCAGAGATATTTCAAGTATAAATTTCATACACTGGAATAAATTACATTTTAAAATACATTCAAATATAAGTTATTTTAAATTGTAATAACAATTCACAGTGTTACGTTTAGCCACTTTTAAAGATTGGTGACTGGAGATGAACAGAAGAGTGCAAAATTTTCTTTTCAAATGGTCTTCACATTCTTTCCATTCTTTAATCGGCAGCCAGCTCCTTATTTGGCATGAACTTGAACAGACTGAACAAGACCCAGGTTAAATGCCAAGAAAAGCCAGACAAAAACCTCCTCTGAAAATTGAAATGAAATTACCAACCTGATTTGGTGACATTGAGCTGAACTTTGATTGACTCATACAGGTGGCAGTAATGATGATGCAGGTTACAGGAGTAGATCCCTTTGTCACTCATTGCAACATCTGTATGAATCCAGAAAAAAATGTATTTATTTATCAGGGCTTTACCTAAAAGTTTTGAAGTGTGAAGATTTCTAGGGAGTTCCAGGCGGTTGCCTTTGTATTGTCAAAAAGTGTCTCACCTTTGATTACCAATGAGAAGTTGCCATCCTTAAAAGCAGTCTTGGGCATGTTAATGCGGCCCTGATTGTAGCCGTTGTAGATGCGCTGGTCCCCAGCAGAAAACATGTCTATAACACGTTCCATTGCGTGGTCTGGACCACTACGAAGTAAATCCCAGTGCACTACCCTTTGGCGGTCCTTTAAGCGGTCTTGTGTCCACACCATGCGCTGACTATGACATTGCAATTCTGCCTGAGATCCCTGGGGGGCGCTGATATTGTACATGGCCACCACCACGCCACTGCCATCACTTTGGCCTAGCGCTGAAACACAAAGGGCCCGTTTCCCGGACACAGATTAGGCCTAATCATTGAAAAGCATCATATGTAATCATATGTGGTTCATATGTGATTAGCCAAAGTAAATGGAGCAGTGTTATTGTTATAAACCATCTGCTGCTACAGCACCAGTAAACTAGCGTTTGAAGTAGTTAAAAGAATAAATTTTTTTAAAGAACAGTATTAATTAATTTTAAATTAAACATAAATCTATTGTAACTATGTGTTTGTCATTACTGTCACTTTTGATTCATTTAATGCATCCTTGCACCTTTTGAATGGTAGTTCATATTTTTGGATATTTATACTGCTAGGTAATATGCTCGATACACTTTTGATTAACCTTTTAAAGTTTTAAGATTCAAGTAATGTGCTTACCAGGGCTGAAGAGGAATGAATCCAGAACTGTAAAAGAAGTAAACAGAAAAACTAGTTAAAATTAAATACATAGGCCATCTCAGGTTTTTCTTCCCACTAGGTTAAAGATGTACCATGTGGGATTTATCACTGTGTTTTCAGAAATAACTGTTTAAACCATTAGCACTGAAAAATCAACAGGCTCTTGAGCAGGACTGTTAATCTGACAGGCTGGGTGTTTTATGGCAAACTACCCACAGAGGTCTTCTGAGCACAGTAAAGCAAAATACTATATTACATGAAAAATTCAGAAACACACAAAGAGATTGTGAAATGCAGTGATGGCCAGCCATGTAGGTTTCCCTGTTGTATAGCATTTCTATGTCAGCAAACATTTTGGGAAAATAAGCAGCACCCATATTTTGCAGTCCTTATGTCTGGAAGGGCTATTTATGGATGTTTGTATGAGTCTGTATCCCTCAGAAATAAACACCTCTTTGTACGTCTGCAAGAAGAATCAAAACACTCCTGGCTAATAAAACATTCCCTTGTAATCTCTGGTAAACTTTAGACTTAGAATACAAACATTTAACTAGATATTACCTAAGCCCAAATTATTCTCAATGACTGAATTTTTTGTCAAGTTGAAATTCAAATCAACCTTAAAGTGATAGTTCACCCAAAAGAAAATACTTAAATTCGCTTGTTCATGAGAGAATTAACAGTGTTTGATTTGTGAACAAAACAGTCATATGAATTCATACAGGTTTGGAAAAACATGAGGGTGAGTAAATGATGACCATTTTCATTTTATGAACTTTATGACTAAGGGAGTGGTTGGATAGTCCCAGATCCTCTCGCATTAAGAGGGTCTGGGACAATTCAACCACGCCCTTAGTCATAAAGTGGGAACATTTTCTGTGCTTTCTTTTTCAACATGCTGAAAATATGAGAGATTTATATGAAATGGGTTGGTTTATGGTTTTTTTAAAATTCTATTTAAACAGAAATACAGTACAAAACACAAACAGTCTGTTGAATGAGCAAGACATTTTAACGGTTCACAACAGAGCAGTGTAGGTTTTTTTGCACAGCTGTCTTTAACAGCTGTGACTACAAACCAGATGATTTAACCACTGGAACAGTAATGGCCAATGTCTGTACAATTATTTTCAAAGCGGCGGTTCCTCTAAAAGAACAGTCTATAATATAATGCTTTTTAGAGACTTTTATAATAAAGAAATTCATTCATCATAGTTAAACTGCACAGTAAATACTTCTCCTCACATGGGTTTTCATCTCTGTATCGTCTTTGAGGGTAGTTGTATGTCATAATGATTTTGTGTCAAATGAGAGAAAAAGAAATGTACAGCAAATCCTGAGGGCATTAGAAAGGCAGTAATAAGGATGTGTTAGAAGCCAGAGAAACCACAAACATCAGAGCAAAAGGCAGAGGAGGAGGAGGGAGAGGGTCAAGGGTTTGGAATCTGCTGAGGAAGCACTCTGAAGTGCAATGACTTGTCCGTTTGCTCATATATCTGTATTTCATTCACACAGGCACACTTATATTCACACAAACATGTTGAGGGCAAAGCTACACCTGCACATGAACAGCATATCTCATTCTATATCTTTCTCACATTTTCCCAAAAATGAAAATTCTGTGCCATTTACTATACTAAGCTGCATACCATTATGACTTTCTTTCTTCAGTGAAACACAAAAAAATATATTTTAAAGAATGTTCTGGTCCAAATAACTTTGGACCCCACTGACCTTCATTGTATGAAAAATACTTTTGCATTTCAAGGAATTTCATTACATTTGGACATTCTCATGCTGAGAAACTGCTGATGAAAGATAACAAAAAAAGTGTGCTCAAGGGAAATTTTACATAGCTTTGTTATTTGATCTGCAACATCTCAGAAAGGAAATAAGGCAGGAGGACTTTTTTGGTGAAGTTCCCCTACATGTGAGCTGCATCTTATGGTGATAGCATAAAAATTGTGGCAATTTTGGTGATAGCATAAAGCAATCAAAAGTTACAGCAAGTTTTTACAGAAAATGTTCCTCTATATTCTTTAAGAGTCAGGGCTCAGATGTTCTTTTATGACATTCATGAAACATGCATCTTCAACGGAACTAAATATAATTGAATAAGGAGCTGTATTTTCATTGATGGAAATTATTTCATAAATAGTTCTACACCTGAAATGACCCAGCGTTCTCAATCTCAGCCCATATAGAAAAACTCAAAGCAGTGCTGTTGGTCAGGCCTGGGTATTTAAAGCCTTGTGGTCAAGGTTTGTTTACATGGGTTAAACTATAGGTAAGACTTCATTTTTATTGTCTTACAGACTTGCTGAGTGTGAATAATCATAATGTTATGAGATTTTCCACTCAAAAACTACAATAAAATGTCTAGTGTATTAATTTAAGCTTCAATAAAGTGTATATATTAAGTATAGTGAACATTTTACTTCAGTAATCAGTAAATGGAGCAATTAGCAGGCTGGATGGATGTAACAAATCCTTTTAGAAGATAATATGGAGGCAAATTCAAACAGAGTTCAGTTTACAGTGAAACATCAGCTCTAATTGAGAGAAGAAAAAGAAAAACTGACCAAAGGGGCCAGTTTTAACTGACCTAAAAATGTTTAATCATAAGTTTACAATACTGACTCAACCTGTGATCAGATGAGTAGATTTGAATAATATTTGTTTTAAATAAAACCTTATGCTTTTGCTGTTTGTTAAGTGAATCACCCTGAGTCACTCCTGAGTCCTAAATATGCAATTATGTTAAGTAAGGGGAATTTTCTTGATTCATTTGGTCTTCAGGGTAAAGACCTCCACAAGAATAAGCTTCAGCTCTTGGTAACTCATCACTGGATCAAACACTTGAATAAGAAGAGAAAAACAAGGCCATCTTGGACAAACATCTCATACTTACCACCACAAAATAAAATTCCATGCCACATCTGGCGTTTATTCCACACAATGTCCAGAAATACAGTCTTTTATGTGCTTAACTTTTTGGTGCTCCCATCACCCAGACCAGTTTGTTGGGAGCATAAACTTTTCTTTGGGTTAGTTCAAAACAAAGTCATCAGTCATCTTGTACACGAGTTTGAAGTTATCTGCGCCAGATGGTTTTGGCATTTGGATCTGGGTCTCAACAGTGCAAAATGCAGACTGCAAAACCATTACATGACATTATAAAACGTTTAAACAGCAAATAATATTCGCAAACGTGTACAATAACTCTCAAGAGACATGCAAAGACATACACTCAGGTGAGAAGAGAGTGGCATTCTTACCACGCAAACACGCATACTTTGATGCACATGCATGCCCAATTTTGCAGTCTGTTTAAATAGTTATAATAGACCATCTTTAATCATTTATCTATTCTTCTCTCAGCTGTCAATGCAAACAGAACCACAATAAAACTTAAAGAACAACAGCAACTTTGTCTTTGTATACAGGTAAATCAGATACTCACGTTGAGCCAAGAAAAGCGCACGAGCGCACAAGGGTACAACCAAGTTCATGTCCGTTATCTTCTTGGGTTAATCACTCTAGGACGTTTTGAAAGCAGTATAAAGCAGATTTATCACGCTTTATTCTCCTGACAAACTTCTATCGCGAAGGAAGTCTTGCTGTTAGTCGACCAGCGACATCAGCGGCAGCGGCAGTCTGCTCTACAGACCCACCTTCGGTATTCTCGCTCTCTCTCTGCCTGGCCTGCCCCCTTTAAACACGAACAACAAACCACCGAGCTACTGTCTTTGTTCATATCCCTGTAATCCATCACGGATGTGAAATCAAAAGTAGGCTATAGCCTATTTGCTGATGACTCAAGTTTTGCGAGCCAATATGAAAATCCCAAGATTGTTCATATTGCTAAGAAAATTAAATGCGCTGCAGCAAATGTCCTAATGTCTTTCAGATTTTATGTTTTCGGAATGTTGTGTAAAAGAACACTGTTAAAAGTTTTATATGAGGACTTATTATATTACCTACTACAACAGTGAACTATGTGATCCTGGACCACAAAACCAGTCATAAGGGTCAGTTTAAAAAAAAAAAAGATTTATACATAATCTCAAACCTGAATAAATAAGCTTTCCAATGATGTATGGTTTGTTAGGGTAGGACAATATTTGGCCGAGATACTACATGAAAATCTGGAATCTGAGGGTGCAAAACTACGGTGCCCGGGAGGGGCCGTCTTCGGTATACTTAGTTTTGTCGTGGCCACGACATAATAACTCGTGGGAACGTCATAATATGTCGTGGCCACGAGAAATTAATTCGTGGGAACGTCATATTAACTCGTGGGAACATGATATTATGTCGTGGCCACGAGATCGTTTTGTCGAGGTAAGGACATCCTTATGTCGTAGCCTCGAGATGTTATGTTGAGGGAACGACATATTTTTCTCCTGGCCACCAGTTTAATGCTTAAACAAACCTACGTGACCATAGCAACCCGGGATTATCAGAGATGGATAAAACATTTTTTTTTTTTAACATTAAGCATTTCATTTAATATTTGTATATTATTATTATTATTATTAGGTTATATTAACTTGTTAGGGCTATATTTTTATATTTATTTCATATAAGGACTTCTTATGTTGAGGGAACGACTCATTTTTCTCGTGGCCACGAGTTTAATGTGTAAACAAACCTATACATGACCATAGCAACCTGGGATTATCAGCGATTCATTCATATTTTATTTTGAATTAAGAAATTGTTAATTAATTATTATAGAAATTATTACATAATTAAATTATTATATTGACCATAGGCTACCGGACTGTAGGCAATTGCACGCGATGTAAACCAGCATTCGAATTAAGTTTATCACAAATAGGCTATGTTATATAAAGTAGGCCTACATAAAATAAAATAGACCTACAAGAAAACATTTTTATCCATCCCACAGTCTTGCTAGCTGTGTGTGTCCATTAACTGATCGTCTTTTTCCGTAATATTTGTATATTATTATTAGCTATTATTATCATTATTATTATTAGCCTATTATTATATTTTTATATTCGTTTTTCCCTTCATTTCGATCTCTTTACATAACGTTCTGACCAGTTTTGTAACTGTAAAAGCTCGACATAAAGCTTTGATTATGCTGAGTGGAATTTATAGCCTATTGGAAATGCAGTTTAAAGGATGAATTTAAATATATTTCTTTTTTTTCTGCAAATTAATAATTATTAATATTATAGCTTACTGCCTAGTTTTTCCTTGAGGAATGAACCATTCACGTAGTTTCATTTGTAAATGAAAACACAACACACTCATTTATCATCACGCACTGGCATAAATAGCCTACAATCATAAAGTATTGGCATAATTGTCAGGCATTTACAGTATTTGCAAAATATATAGTAGCAAATAGCATAATTATACAGAACGTTATTAGGTAAAGCAATACACGAATTGAAAGGGGAAATAAATAAAATATTATATTTATATGAAATAAATATAAAAATATAGCCCTAACAAGTTAATATAACCTAATAATAATAATAATAATAATAATAATATACAAATATTAAATGAAATGTTTAATGTTAAAAAAATGTTTTATCCATCTCTGATAATCCCGGGTTGCTATGGTCACGTAGGTTTGTTTAAGCATTAAACTCGTGGCCACGAGAAAAATATGTCGTTCCCTCAACATAAGAAGTCGTGGCCACGAGAAATAGATGTCTTTCCCTCAACATAACATCTCGAGGCCACGACATGTAGTTACCTAGACAAAACGATCTCGTGGCCACGACATAATATCACATTCCCACGAGTTAATATGACGTTCCCACGAATTAATGTCTCGTGGCCACGACATATTATGACGTTCCCACGAGTTATTATGTCGTGGCCACGACAAAACTAAGTGAACCGAAGACGACCCCTCCCGGGCACTGTACAAAACAATCAAAATATTGAGAAAATCGCTTTTTAAGTTGTCCAAATGAAGTTAGCAATGCATATTACTAATCAAAATGTCTTCATGGAACATGATCTTTACTTAATATCCTAATGATTTTTGGCATAAAGAAAAATCGATAACTTTGACCCATAGGCTTACATTGTATTTTTGGCTATTGTTACAAATATACCCGTGCTACTTAAGACTGGATTTGTGGTCCAGGGTCATATCACAGAAATTGTCCTTCCATAGCATATATATTTCCCCCATTACCATGTCCCCTTATGGAATAGAAATCAATGTCACTCCATTCAACAAATAATATTTTCTGTTAGGTCGGCTTTCAGTCTGTGCATTTGGCAACATGTAATGTATGAGTAGGATATTTTAACAACCTTTGCAGCACAAAATATACAAACTGGTCAATTATTCAAAAAATAAAATAGATTTTGTATCTCATCTGTTATTTTTAATATTTTGCTGATGATCTTTTAGTTGCATGACCTACCATATTGAGAGAGTCCTATGTGGTGTAAGACCTGGTAATAATTAGTGAAGGTGGCCCCAGTCGCTTTTCATCAGGGTGTTGGTGGTGTGTTTACAGGCATTGCTCACAGAATGGCTATGAGCCACAGTGCAGACTCAGCACCCGCACCCGCAATGAGCAATAAAACTCTGGGGTAACAAACGCTCAAGACTCTCCTAAGAACCCAAAAACGTCTGCCAGCAAAGAGAGAAGGGACAATTATTTCTACAGTATTAGGCTATAAAGATGGAAGCAGATTCTTGGAATCATGCTCAAGCAGTTAATATTTAGTCAAACATTTTAAACTTACTGAAAAGTTATTTCAGTAGCTACATTATAAATAAATGCCTTAAAGGATTTTACATCTCGGCCTGCTCATTTTTGGGTTTATGTAAAAATGATGACGATGGAAAAATAGGTTGCTTGACCATACATCTCTCCATCACCTGTATAAACAACATGAAGTCAAAGATTTAAAAAAGTAGATATTTGCTGCTACCTTGTGGATCACTGGGATATTGCAGTTTATTTATATTGCTGTATGATCCTGTAGTCTTCCTGCACTGCACTCTATAACCATGTTGCTTGAAAAGGTTACAAAAAGAAAAATATGCACATATTGTAAACCAAACATGATTAAGGTGAGACAAGAAGCATTCAGATTTGCTTGGAATGACAAACATTTGAAGTCGCTCTCAGCCACTTCTTGTTTGTTTTTTTGCAATATCTTTTGGAATATCTATTCAGTTTCATAAATAAACAAAATGGACACATTTTGGCAGTGGATCTGGCATCTGAAGCATTTTAATTGGAAGTTTGCAGGTTGTGTTTTCTCTTTTTTCTTTCTTTTAGAAGCACTGTGCAAATTTGTAACTTGTAAATTTTGAAGCTACATATGTAAACTGTTTAAATCCAGTCATTAGACATGGATTCAGCCCTTATTTTGATGTCAATAGACAAATCAGAGCCAGTGCTAACCATTCAAATAGCAAAAATAAACATAACAATCAAAAGGCATCAACAATAAGGATATTTTCTACAAAACAAAGCAGGTTCAATAAATACCATATTTACAGAACACTGAAAAAAAAAAAAATGCATGCAAGTTGATTATTGTGGCGTTTGAAGCAGAAGTAGTCCACAGTTGTTCTTTTTTGACTTTTTTCATATCAAGTGTGATTCAGTAAATTCCTACAACCTGAAAGAGTACATCTATTTTAGGCGTTTCAGGAGCTACATCATCTAGCATTGCAAAAAAAGCCCTTAGGACTCAGAGGTCAAATGAAATGACAATTCAGCTAAATTCTCGAATTAAGAGTGCTTTAGAGTTTATATTCATACTTTTTGTGAAAACAAACCTCCACAGGGCAGTAGAGGTTAGACGTTAGACACAATGTCCCTTTTACTCTGCAAAAGCCCTGACTGGTGCATCGTTAAATAAAAATCGACTCAAGTCTCTTTTTGCCAGACAGGTATTATACAAAATGAACGTCTTTGTATATATGACCCTTTAAGTTTATATTCAATATTAAATTAGTTCATTATGTTCATGGCTTTTAACTGAGAGTTCCACAGCGTTCTCCCTGGTTCTGTCTGTTTATATTCGAGTCACTGGGTTGTACGCCCTCTTGGGTACAGATGTAGTCTTGGACCAAAGACTTGGTTTAAGTCCCACCAATAGACCAGCTAATGGCATCAGCTTCATTTACTCAAACACTAAACTTCCCTAGAGAGAGAGGGAGAGAGAGAAAAAAAAACAGAAAAATGTTAATATAAATAGCAAATTGATAATAAATCTGTAATGTGACATCATCTTGTATATCATTCAAAGGAACTGCATAGCATTTCATAACAACAGATCATCACTCAAACATAAGGGAACAATTAGAGACCTTCTACAAGGTAAAAATAGATACAATACATGGAAAAAGGTGAAAAACTCTGTACTCAGGATTCTAGATCCAGTCGTTCTCTCTGAAGGTCCAATTCTCTAATAACTCCAGGTGGAGACTGAGATTATTAAATAAAAGACACTGGGGGAAAAAGAACTGTATGTTGAAATGCCAACTTCCCCTGAAGGCTAGACAATAGGGGCTTGTCTGTCCTGTGCCTGACTGACTGAGATCGCTGCGTCTCACCCTATTAAAAGTTATATCAGAAGAGCACATTGTCTTCTAATGGGCTGAGTACACACTGATGGCTAATGGCGTGCCGCACTCTGCGGAGAACATTAACAATGAGGAGGACACGCTGTGTGAGCATGTCTGGACAATGAGGGAGAGTTCTGTAACAACGTGCAGGAACAATCTGTCAGCAAGCTATTAGTGAGAAGACAAGAGTTCGAGGGGTACATACTAATGCCAAGTGTTGACATCTTTTTATAGCAAGTTTATAAGAACGGCTAATTTACCATGTGCAGTTGGTGAAGAAAGACAAGGACTAAGCAACATGTTTGAATTGCAACTTGCTTGTGGATACATGACTGAAATGATATTTTGCATAAAATATCAAACCTATTTTAGGAACAGTTTCATGACAAAATATTTTCAGTAATAAAAATCATCATGTCCAGACACAAGCAATAAATTAAACTCTTTTTACAAATGTATAGCACTGTTCAAATGTTTGGAGTCAGTACGCTTTATTTTAAGGATGCACTAAATTGATCAAAAATGACAGTAAACCTTAGTAAAAAAGTAATATATTTAAAATACATTTATTTCGTACTAAAGTTCACATATTTACTTTCTGATATAAAAATCAGAATTAAACTTTATTTGACGTACTACCTGTACACAATGCACATTTCTTAATATTACGCCTAAAGTGTGTTTTAATGTCACTGTTGATGAGGACTGTATGATCTTTTAATAATATCTGTCTTTAAATGCTAGATATTTAAAGTGTACCTGAAGTATACTTGCAATAGTTCCACTTTAGCACAAACAAATATACTTCAGTATGTCTTTAGTTGGAATTCAGTACTTCCTCACAATTAAAGTGCATTAAGCACAAAACTAGTTGTTCCAATTTAGCAGACTTTAAGTATACCAGTTTAGTATACTAAAAGTACAACTGCAGGGTATTTTTATTAAGTACATAAATATGTAAATGTATTTGTAGTATACTTAGCATGAAATAAATGTATTTCAAATACATTTAAGTATATTTATTTTTCACTAGGGAAGATATTTACAAAATATATAAATGTTGATTTGAACTTTCTATTCATCAAAGATACCTGAAAATATCACAGATTCCACAAAATATTAAGCAGCACTGTTTTCAATATTAATAAAAAGAAGAACTGTTTCTTGAGCAACAAATAAAGACTAAAATAATGACTGCTGAAAATTCAGCTTTGCCATCACAGAAATAAATTACATTTTAAAATATATTAAAACAGAAAACACTTCTTTTAAATTGTAAAAACATTTCAGAATATTCATATTTTTTCAGTACTTTGGATCAAATAAATGCAGCCTTGCTGACCATATGAGTCCTTTCAAAAACATTTATGAAATCTTAATGACCCCACACCTTTATGGTAGTGCACTTTAAAATTGTAATATTTTTTATATATTTTTTAATTATAGTAATGAAGCTACTGACAACTGGGGATATTAGTATTCTTATTTGTCATTAAAATAATGTCACAGTTTAAAAATACCCTAAAATAGGTTTCCTTATCTTTGTGCAAAATAAATATAATATGTATTAAATAATACATAATACATCAAATATATTATATGTTATATTTATGAGAAGTATTGTTTTTCTATCATACATTATAAAATGTATTTAATTTTTTATATTTTTTTATTTTAGAGTGAAATATGACTTAAATATGTGAAATATTAGGTGTGTTTGTAGACTTACGATGCTGTCAGTGTTGAATTGAGCACCATGGTAGCACGTATCCTGTGCAACTGAGCCACTGTCAGTTTCTTATGCTGCTGATGTGGCTGCTGGGATAGCACCAAGTCACCAGAGGGCGGTGTCTCATTCTCTTTAGTCTCACAGTCTGCCTCGCCATTGGGGCAGCTGAGGGTCCTTTGCACGTGCCTGGCCTCTGCTCTCCGTAGAGTGTTCGTCAGTTTGCTCGACAGTGCTTTGGGGTCTTCACGGAAGTCTTCCTCTGTGCTGTGAGACGTCTGTTTGGTGAGGTGTGTCAAGCTCTTGCTGACATTGTTCCTGCCAGAGGGGCAGAGAGGACCACTGAGGCATTGAAGCAGGTCGTCCTCGGAGCGTGACCTGAGGGCAAAGTACTGCAGGTAGTCTGGACGGGGCTGGACGGGCGAACGGCGCCTCAGTGTCTGTGAGCGACAACCTGGGACCTGAGAGATCCCAGAAAAATCATTCTTCTGGCTGAGCTCCTCACTGTTTGCATGGCCGTCTGAAACGTAGGACTCATTTACAGTAATCTGAGAGCCGTTCCAGGTTATTGAATCCTCCTCATCGCCATCTTCGTCATCCTCAAATGCCTCTTCTTCCTCCCCAGCATCAGTCTCTTCTCCCTCGCTCTGGCAAACCGCTCCCTTTAAGTCCAGCTCTGTGATCAGAGACTGAGGCGAGAGAGTTCCATACGCACTGTCTATAGAAAGAGAGCGACTTTCTGGATCCAAATCCGTGGCGACCAAATCATTTAGACCTTCCAGAGTTTTGCTGTCATTAGTAGAGAAGGAATCCCGCAGGCTTGATGAAGACAGCAGGGAATTTCTCAACGATGCAGTCTGAACGGTCGACAAGGACCCAACCTCATCCGTTTCTTCCATAGCCACCACAGAAAGAGTTTCTGTGGAGCCATCTGAGTGACTTGGTGAAAGAGAGAGGCTTTTGGAAAAGAAAAATGAATATTTATTAGACTATTGGATGTACTCTGATATTTCAATAAATGTACTTTGTTATTTAAGAACAGGTAATGCTAAGACTGTGATAGTGATTCTGATAACTGTAGTACTTTACAGTAGTATTTATTCATGATGATTTTTTTTTTCATATTTTCATACATGTATACATTTATAGTGTATGTACATACTATATTAGTTATGTATATTAATAATGTATTAATATCAGTCCATCTACACCTGACCCTTTAACACTAGTACTTTTGACCCTCTAACACTTGCAATCTCTATTCTATTTCTATTTTATCTACTTGTTTTCTTTCTTTCTTTATCTATTCAAAAAACTTGATCCTCTAACACTTGCACTCTCTATTCTGTTTCGATTCTACTATGTGTTTTCTTTTTATTTATTACAAAAAACATCTAACACTAGTGTTCTCTATTCTTTTTCTATTCTTTCAACTTGTTTTTATTTAAAAAATAACCCTCTAATAGTAGCGTTCTTTATTCTTACTTTTCTTTTTATTTATTATTTAAAAACCCTCTAACACTAGCATTCTCTATTCTTTTTCTATTATTTCGACTTTCTTTTTATTTATTATAAAAAGCCCCTCTAACACTAGTGTTTTCTATTCTTTTTCTATTATTTTGACTTTTCTTTTTATTTGTTTAAAAAAATGACCCTCTAACACTAGCGTTCTCTATTCCTTTTCTATTCTATCTACTTGTTTTCTTTTTATTTATTTAAAAAAAAAAAACTTGCTACATGTACTGCATTAGACTAACAGACATGGCACAGCACTTACATATTATTGCTCTTTTGTTGGTTTTGATTGCTTATTGTCCTCGTTTGAATGTCGCTTTAGATAAAAGCATCTGCTAAATGACTAAATGTAAATGTAAATATATATGAATATTTAATTATGTTTATTACATATATTACTAATGTATTAATACATATTATCTTTTTAAAAATATTTTCATATATATTCATTCAAGCAAGAATTTTAATCATCTATTAATTTACATCTAAAATGACTTGCATTGCATGGTCTTGCTAGCGCCATGCTGTACTGTTTGAGCTACAGGAATAATCTGCATGCACTTTGTAAGGAACACTTTATAATCAGTACCTCTTGCCAAGCGGCTCTCTGTGCTGTAGTGATGGAGAGCTGGATGTGGACATGCTGCTTTCAGTCTCATCCTCATCCCTATCATCTTCGTCATCTCTTTGGGACTCGGAGCGAAGTCTCTGGAGCTGGTTCTGCATGGGTAAACTCTTCATATTAAAACCAGCAATGGTTTGAGTAACCAACCGTTAGTAACCAAAAAGTTCATTCTAATACCTGTGCGTTGTAAATGGCCTCAATCCAGCTGCGGCCCTGAGTGCCACTGTTGGCCTGAAAGCAATAGGAGGCCACGGCACAGCGAAACTCGTTGAGGTAGATAAGCAGGAAGCTTCCTGGGTCTTTCAGCTCTCGGCACACCACGTTATGGATGACAAGAGGCTGCCGGATCACCTTCACTTTCTCCACACGCTTCACCGACTTAGTAATCAACAGAACGTCAGTGAACAGGAAACAGTATACATCCATCTGTCGGAAAAAGGAGTTAATGGTGACTAGTGAGAAGCTTTTAGACAACTATCGGCTGTTAGTCAGAAATATTATTTCTTACTAAAGTGCACTCAGAAATGCTGGCTCTGTTTCTTCGTGTAACAAATATAAAGAGGAAATCGTACCCTGCTCTCTTTACCCTCCTTCATCTTCAGAGCTCCCTCTAGGAGCAGCTGACGAGTCTCTTCAGGTGGGGCACCCATGACTGGAGCGGTCAGGTCAAAATTGTTATATTCCCTGAGGATCTGAAGGATCAATGCACACACAATGGATGATTATAGAGACACTAAGCAGATCATGGAGTAGCTACTTGTTTCTTCATGATCTCATATAAACCATGTAATATTCTGAAGCCATGATAGTGACTCATAGTTTACGCGTCTCACCCTCTCAACCTCCTCGCTGGCCCCTTCCACGGCCTCATATGCCTCTATACGTCCAGCAATGGCAGCCAGCTTCTGTTTTTCCTCCCTTTGTCTCATTTGTGAGTCCACACTGTTAATGAAGCATTCAACAGCAGCCACCTGACCACGAAAACAAATATTTACTATAGGGCTGTCAATACACAAAAATAATACTAGACAATAAAATATAGAAAACTGAAATAAAAGAGATATATATATATATATATATATATATATATATACACACACACATACATATACATATACATATACAGGTGCATCTCAATAAATTAGAATGTCGTGAAAAAGTTCATTTTTTCTTGTAACTTATTTCAAAAAGTGAAACTTTCATATTTTAGATTCATTGCATGTAAAGTAAAAC
>JAFVLL020013684.1:0-19152 GCA_021397915.2 Tor tambroides | reverse complement strand
TTTTGTTTGTTATTTTGGCCTTGTCCACTCCTGAATTTGTCCCCTTTGTTATTATTTTTCAGAATCAATTTGTTAATAAATTTACTTTTTTGATGTTATCTTGGGAGTGAGCGCACATTTCATTTATGTTATGGCTGGCCCTAGACGATCGTAACAATATATAAATATTCTATTCTTTTGAACTTTCTTTTCATCAGAGAAAAATATATAATGGTTTCTACAAAAATATAAAGTGGCATAACTATTTTCAACTCTGACAATATTAAGAAATATTACTTGAGCAAATCAGCAAATTAGAATGATTTCTGAAGGAAATGTAAAAAAAAAAAATTATGAAAATTTATGGAAAATTTCAGCTTTGCCATCACAGAAATAAATTACACATTAAAATACATTAAAATCTAAAAGTCATTTTAAATTTTGTAATAACATTTCACAGTATTACTGTTTAAGCACTATATTTTTAAAAGGTTGGTGACTAGAGATAAAGAGAAGAGTGCAAAATTTTCATTTCAAATGATCTTCACATTCTTTCCCTTCTTTAATCGGCAGCCAGCACCTTATTTGGCATGAACTTGCACAGACTGAACAAAACGCAGGTTAAATGCCAAGAAAAGCCAGACAAAAACCTCCTCTGAAATATGAAGTGAATTTACCAACCTGATTTGGTGACATTGAGCTGAACTTTGATTGACTCATACAGGTGGCAGTAATGATGATGCAGGTTACAGGAGTAGATTCCTTTGTCACTCATGGCAACATCTGTATGAACCCAGACAAAATGTATTCATTTATCTAGAAATTAACAACAGAGATTTTCTGACGTGTGAAGATTTCTATGGAGTTCCAGGCGGTTGCCTTTGTTTTGCCAAAAAGTATCTCACCTTTGATTACCAATGAGAAGTTGCCATCCTTAAAAGCAGTCTTGGGCATGTTAATACGGCCCTGATTGTAGCCGTTGTAGATGCGCTGGTCTCCAGCAGAAAACATGTCTATGACACGTTCCATTGCATGGTCTGGGCCACTACGAAGTAAATCCCAGTGCACTACCCTTTGGCGGTCCTTTAAGCGGTCTTGTGTCCACACCATGCGCTGACTATGACATTGCAATACTGCCTGAGATCCCTGGGAGGCGCTGATATTGTACATGGCCACCACCAGGCCACTGCCATCACTTTGGCCTTGCACTGAAACACAAAGGGCCAGTTTCCCAGACACAGATTAGGCCTAATCATTGAAAAGCACTATCATATGTGATTACCCAGAGTAAATGGAGCAGTTCTGTTGTTATAAACCATATGTTGCTTTAGTGCCAGTAAACTCGTGTTTGAAGTAATTATAGTATTCTCAGTCCTGCAGCTGCAGATACACTACTGTTCAAAACTTTGGGGTCAGTAAGTTTATTGAATGTTTATAAAAAGAAGTCTGTTATGCTCACAAATATCCATTTATTTGATCAAAAATACAGTAATAACATTACAGTTACAATATTACAATTCTTTTCAAATATATTTTACTAAACAGAAATCTGCTTATTACTGTCACTGTTGATCAATTTAATGCATCTTTGCTAAATAGCATTCGGCTAATTTCTTTTAAATCATACTGACCTTAAACTTTTGAATGGTAGTGTATATTTTTGGATATTTATACTGTTAGGTAATACACTTTTGATAAACATTTTATAGTTTTAAGATTCAAGTAATGTGCTTACCAGGGCTGAAGAGGAATGAAGCCAGAACTGTAAAATAAGCAAACAGAAAAACTAGTTAAAATTACATACACAGGCCACCTCATGTTTTTTTTCTCCCTACTAGGTTAAAGACTAGATGTGGGAATTATCACTGTGTTTTCAGAAATAACTGTTTAAACAATTAGCTCTGAAAAATCAACAGGCGCTTGAGCTGCACTGTTAATCTGACATTCTGGGTGTTTTATGGGTGTTTAAACTATCTCAGAGGGCTTCGGAGCACAATAAAACAATATACTGCAGGTATATTACGTGAAAAATACAGCAATACACAAAGAGACTGAGAAATGCAGTGATGGCCAGCCATGTAGGTTTCCCTGTTTGTGTAACATTTCTATGTCAGCAAACATTTTGGGAAAATAAGCAGCACCAATATTTTGTAGCCCTTATGTCTGGAAGGACTATTTATGGATGTTTGTATGAGTCTGTAACCCTCAGAAATAAACACCTCTTCGTACATCTGCAAGAAGAATCAAAACACTCCTGGCTAATAAAACACTCCTTTGTAATCTTTGGTAAACTTTAGACTTAGAATACAAACATTTAACTAGATATTACCGAAGCCCAAATTATTCTCAATTACTGGAATTTTGGTCAATTTAAAATTCAAATCAACCTTAAAGGGATAGTTCACCAAAAAAAGAAAATCCTGAAATGCGCTTGTTCGTGAGAGAATGTTTTATCAAAACAGCCATATGAATTCATACAGGTTTGGAACAACATGAAGGTGAGTAAATGATGACCATTTTCATTTTATGAACTTTATGACAAAGGGAGTGGTTGGATTGTCCCAGATCCTCTCGCATTAAGAGGGTCTGAGACAGTCCAACCACTCCCTTAGTCATAAAGTGGGAACATTTTCTGTGCTTTCTTTTTCAACATGCTGAAAATATGAGAGATTTATAAAATGGGTTGGCTTGCTTTTTTTAAAATTCTATTCTCACAACCTACACATTTAAAGAAATACAGTACAAAAGACAAACATACAGTCTGTTGGATGAACAAGACATTTTAAGGTTTCACAACCATGTGAAACACACCTAGCATTTCAAGAAAATTCAGAGCAATGTGTTTTTTGTGTGGTTTTTTTTGTTTTTTTGCACAGCTGTCTTCAACAGCTGCGACTACCATTCAGATAATTTAACCACTGAAACGGTAAATGGTCAATGTCTGTACAATTATTTCAGTTTTCAATTGTACTATTTTAGACTGCTCTTTCAGTTCCTCTTTTACAATAAAGAAAGAAATTCATCATAGTTAAACTGCACAGTAAATACTTCTCCTCACATGGGTTTGTTTGGTCTTTGAGGGTTGTTGTATGTCATAATGATTTTGTGTCAAATGAGAGAAAAAGAAATGTACAGCAAATCCCGAGGGCATTAGAAAGGCAGTAATAAGGATGTGTTAGAAGCCAGAGAAACCACAAACATCAGAGCGAAAGGCAGAGGAGGAGGAGGGAGAGGGTCAACGTTTTGGAATCTGCTGAGGAAGCACTTCGAAATGCAACGACTTGTCCATTTGCTCATATATCCGTATTTCATTCACACATGCACACTCATATTCACACAAACATGTTGAGGGCAAAGGTACACCTGCACATGATTCTGTAAACCTACAAAACTGCATCTCTCGTTCTATATCTTTCTCATATTTTCCAAAAAATGACAATTCTGTGCCATTTACTAACCCGCATGCCATTATATGACTTTCTTTCTTCAGTGAAAAACAAAAGAAGATATTTTAAAGAATGTTCTTGTCCAACTAATAAGCAACTGTATTTTTGATGATGGAAATGATTTCATAGATAGTTGTACACCTGAACTGTGCCAGCATTCTCAATCTCAGCCCAGAAGAAAACTCATAAAAAGCGTAAGTTTTGGATAAAAGCGTCTGCTAAATGACTAAATGTAAATGTAACTCAGAGCAGTGCTGTTTGTTAGGACTGGGTATTTAAAGCCTTGTAGTCAAAGTTTGTTTACATGGGTTAAACTATAGGTAAGACTTCACCTTTATTGACTTACAGACCTGCTGAGTGTGCAGAATCATAATGATATGGGATTTTCCACTCAAAAAAAAAAAAAAAATACAACAAAATGTCTAGTGTATTAATTTAAGCTGAAGGGTCAATAAAGTGAATATAGTAAGTATAGTGAACATTTTACTTCAGTAATTCAGTGTATGGAGCATTTAGCAGGCTAGATGGATGTAAAAATCCTTTTAGAAGATAATATGGTGGCAAATTCAAACAGAGTTCAGTTTACAGCGAAACATCAAGCTCTAAATGAGAGAAGAAAAGAAAGATCAATGGGCCAGTTTACAATACTGACTCAACCTGTGATGAGTAGATTTGAATAATATTTGTTTTAAATAAAACCTTATGCCTTTGTTGTTTGTTAAGTGAATCACCCTGAGTCACTCCTGAGTTCTAAATATGCAGTTATGTAAGATAAGGAGAAATTTCTTGATTAAGCTTCAGCTCTTGGTAACTCATCACTGGATCAGATACTTAAACAAGAAGAGAAAAACAAGGCCATCTTGGACAAACATCTCATACTTACCACCACAAAATAAAATTCCATGCCACATCTGGCATTTATGCCACAGAATGTCCAGAAATATAGTCTTTTTTTCCGTTCTTTCTTTTATGTGCTTAACTTTTGGTACTTCTATCAAGCAGACCAGTTTGTTGCAAGCAGAAACTTTTCTTTGGGTTAGTTCAAAACAAAATCTTCAGTCTTGTACACGAGTTTGAAGTTATCTGCGCCAGATGGTTTTGGCATTTGGGTCTGGGTCTCAACAGTGCAAAATACAGACTGAAAAACCATTACATGACATTATAAAACGTTTAAACAGCAGAGAATATTCGCAAACGTGTACGACCCTCAAGAGACATGCAAAGATATACACTCAGGTGAGGGGAGAGTAGCATGTTTCTTGCACACCATATGTACACTACCACACAAACTTTGATGAGCATTTAAGCCCAACTTAGCATTTTAGAAGTCTGTTTAAATATAATAGACCATCTTTATTCATTTACCTATTCTTCTCTCAGCTGTAAATGTAAACAGAAGCACAATAAAACTAAAAGAACAACACCAACTTTGTCTTTGGATACAGGTAAATCAGATACTCACGTTGAGCCAAGAAAAGCGCTCGAGCGCACAAGGGTACAGCCAAGTTCATGTCCGTTATCCTCTTGGGTTATCACTCTAGGATGTGTTGAAAGCAGAATAAAGCCAAATTAGCACTTTTTATTCTCCTGACAAACTTCTATCACAAAGGAAGACTTGCTTAGTCGACCAGCGACATCAGCAGCAGCGTCAGCGGCAGTCTGCTCCACAGACCCACCTTCATTATTCACGCTCTCTCTCCGCCGCCTGGTCTGCCCCTTTAAACACGAACAACAAACCATTCAGCTACTGTCTTTGTTCATATCCCTGTAATCCATCAGGGATGCGAAATTAAAATATATTTGCTTATGACTCAAGTTTTGCGAGCAAATGACAATCTCAAAGACAGTTCATATGAGGAAATTAAATGCGCTTCAGCAAAAGACTAATGTCTTTCAGATTTTGTGTTTTCGGAATTTTGTGTAAAAGTTTCAACACTGTTAAAAGTTTTATATGAGGATTTATGTAGCTATTAGCCTACAGCAGTGACCGGTTCTATTTGACAGAGCAAACGATTTCCGAGCTAATAAGTTCGCGTTTCTTTTCTTAAAGGAAATTTTCCTTCCATATATATATTTCCCCCCATAACCATGTCCCGTTATGGAATAGAAATCACTGTCACTTTGTTCAACTCATATTTGCTGTGCTAGGTCTGCTTTCAATCTGTGAATTTGGCGACATGTAGGCCTATGTAGGATGCGTAGGAGTAGGCTAGATTTGAAGGTACAAAATATACAAACACATACACACATTTACATAAACACACACATACACACATATATACAGTGCCGTGAGAAGGTTTATGCCCCCTTCCTGTTTTTTATTTTATTTTTGGCATATTTGGCACACTTAGCTAAAAGATTCAGATCATCACACACATTTTAATATTACACAAAGATAATGCAAGTAAATACAAAATGAAGGTTTTAAATGATGATTTTAAATGATAATTTATTAAGGGAAAAAAGCTGTCCAAACCTATCTGGGCCTATGTGAAAAATGAATTGCACCCTCCTTTTAAATCATGAAAGAACTGTGATTAACCACATTGTTTTAGAAAGCTGAGTTAAATTTCACTAGTCACACCCAGGCCTGATTACTGCCAGATCTGTTGAATCAAGAAATCACTTAAATAGAACCTGTCTGACAACGTGAAGCATGCTTAAAGAGCAACACATCATGCCGTGATCTAAAGAAATTCAAGAACAGATGAAAAACAAAATAATTGACATGTAACAGTCTGGAAAGGGTTATAAAGCCATTTCTAAGGCTTTGGGAGTCCAGCAAACCACGGTCAGAGCCATTATCCACAAATGGAGAAAATTTGGAACAGTGGTGAACCGGGCCTACCAAAGTCGCTGGCCTACCAAAATTACTCCAAGAGCACAATGACAACTCATCCAGGACGTCATAAAAGAACCCAGAACAACATCTAAAGAACTGCAGGCCTCACTTGCCTCAATTAAGGTCAGTGTTCATGATTCCACAATAAGAAAAATACTGGACAAAAAATGGCATCCATGGGAGAGTTCCGAGGCAAAAGCCACTGCTGACCAAAAACACCACAAAGGGTCGTCTCACATTTGCCAAAAAATATCTTGATTATCCCCAAGACTTTTGGACAAATATTCTGTGGACTTTTTGGAAGGTGTGTGTCCTGTTACATCTGGCATAAAACCAACACAGCATTTCATAAAAAGATCATACCAACAGTCAAACATGGTGGTGGTAGTGTGATGGTCTGGTGCTGCTTTGCAGCTTCAGGACCTGGATGACTTGCCATAATTGATGGAACCATGAATTCTGCACTCTATCAGAAAATCCTTAAGGAGAATGTCCGGCCGTCAGTTTGTGACCTCAAGCTCAAGTGCACTTGGGTTATGCAGCAGGACAATGATCCCAAACACACCAGCAAGTCCACCTCCGAAGGTTTTGGAGTGGCCAAGTCAAAGTCTGGGCTTAAAGGAACACTCCACTTTTTTTGGAAATATTTTACAGCTCCCCTAGAGTTAAACAGTTGAGTTTTATCGTTTTTGAATCCATTCAGCCGATCTCCGGGTCTGGCGGTAGCACTTTTAGCTTAGCTTAGCATAGATCATTGAATCAGATTAGACCATTAGCATCTCGCTTGCCGTACCATGGGTGCAGCAGGCACAGTGATATTACGCAGCGCCTGAAAGTAGTTCACAGCTAGGTAACTAGTTGTGATACTTTCAAGCGCTGCGTAATATCACTGCGCCTGCTGCACCCATGGTACGGCAGCAAAGTTCCTCGATTATTACGCCGGAATGAGAGTATAGTTCCTAGCCATATCGGCCTAGAAAATCGCAACTTTTCATTTTCCGTGAGTCTTAGTACACGATGTAACTTCAGAAGAGTCAAGTTTTAAATAGGAAAACCATCTAAAACTCTTTTTTGAGCGAGATGCTAATGGCCTAATCCGATTCAATGATCTATGCTAAACTAAGCTAAAAGTGCTACCGCCAGACCCGGAGATCGGCTGAATGGATTAAAAAACGGTAAAACTCAACTGTTTAACTCTAGGGGAGTTGTAAAATGAGCCTATTTCCAAAAAAAAGTGGAGTGTTCCTTTAAATCCAATTGAGATGATGTGGCATGACCTTCAACAGTCCATTCATGCTTGAAAATCCCTCCAATGTGGCTGAATTAAAACAATTCTGCAAAGAAGAGTGGGCCAAAATTCCTTCACAGCGATATGAAAGACTCAATGCCAGTTATCGCAAACACTTAATTGCAGTTGTTGCTGCAAAGGGTGGCATAACCAGTTATTAGATTTAGGGGGCAATTACTTTTTCACATAGGGCCAGGTAGGTTTGGACAGCTTTTTTAATTGCCATAATTGGCAATTTAATTGCCATTTAAAGTGAAATTACTGAACCTACACATAGGAGCCTGATAAAAATGTTCATTTTAGAAAAAAATTCAAATGGCACTTAGAGGCTTTTGTATCTGAACTCTTCATATATATATATATATATATATATATTACAGATGATCGTTCAGTTGCATGGCCTACCATATCGACAGAGACATATGTGGTGTAAGACCTGGTAATAATTAGTGAAGGTGACCCCAGTCGCTTTTTCATCAGGTTGCTGGTGCTGTGTTTACAGGCGTTGCTCACAGCATGGCTATGAGCCACAGTGCAGACTCAGCTCCCGCAATGAGCAATAAAACTCTGGGGTAACAAACACTCAAGACTCTGCTAACAACCCAAAGATGTCTGCCAGCAAAGAGAGAAGGGACAAGTATTACTACAGTTAGGTTACTTAAGGCTATAAAGTTGTGGAAGCAAATTCTTCATACTAAAACTAATTGTCATAAATGATATAGTGGCACATTTATTTCTAAACATTATAGCTTATTTCTAAACATAGTGCCTAAGAGGATTTTACATCTTGACCTGTTCATATTTGGGTTTACATAAAAATGATGATGATGGAAAAATAGGTTGCATGACCAGCTCTCCATCAGCTGTACAAACAACATATGAAGTCAAAGATTTAAAAAAGTAGATCTTTGCTGCCACCTTGTGGATCACTGGAATATTCCAATTTTATATTTGACAGCTCAGCAGCTCACCAGTCTGACCCTGTAGTCTTTCCTCACTGCACTCTATAACCATGTTGCTTGAAAAGGTTACAAAATGAAAAATAGGCACATTGTAAATTAAACATGATCGAGGTGAGACAAGGAGCATTCAGATTTGCCCTGCATTCAGATTAGTCACTCTCAGCCACCTTCTTTGTTCTGATGTCAATTTTTGGAATATCTTCTCATTAACAACAGATGATATTCATTCAGTTTCATAAATAAACAAAATGGACACATTTTGGCAGTGTATCTGGCATCTGAAGCATTTTAATTGGACGTTTGCAGATTGTGTTTTCTCTTTAGAAGGACTGTGCAAATCTGTAACCTGTAAATATTGAAGCTACATATGTAAACTGATCAAATCCAGGCATAAGACATGGATTAAGCCCTTATTTTGATGTCAATTGACAAATCAGAGACAGTTCTAACCATTCAAATAGCAAAAAGAAACATAACAATCAAAAGGCATCAACAATAAGGATATTTTCTACAAAACAAAGCAGGTTCAATAAATACCATATTTACAGAACACTGAAAAAAAAACAAATGCATGCAAGTTGATTATTGTGGTGTTTGAAGCAAAAGTAGTCCACAGTTGTTCTTTTTTTTGTTTTTTTTTTACTTTTTTTCATATCAAGTGTGATTCAGTAAATTCCTACAACCTAAAACAAATCTATTTTAGGCGTTTCAGGAGCTACATCATCTAGCATTGCAAAAAAGCCCTTAGGACTCTGAGGTCAAATGAAATGACTGGAATGAAGAGTGCTTTAGAGTTTATATTCATACTTTTTGTGAAAACAGACCTCCACAGGGCAGTAATGCATGGAGTAGAGGTTAAATGTTAGACACAATGTCCCTTTTACTCTGCAAAAGCCCTGACTGGTGCATCGTTAAATAAAAATTGACTCAAGTCTCTTTTTGTCAGACAGGTATTATACAAAATGAACGTCTTGGTATATATGACCCTTTAACATCATATTCAATATTAAATTAGAGAATTATGATCATAGCTTTTAACTGAGAGTTCCACAGCGTTCTGCCTGGTTCCACCTGTTTGTATTTGAGTCACTGAGTTGTACGTCCTCTTGGGTACAGATGTAGTCTTGGACTAAAGACTTGGTTTAAGTCCAACCAATAGACCAGCTAATGGCGTCAGCTTCATTTACTCAAACACTAAACTTCCCTAGAGAAACAGAGAGAAACAGAAAAATGTTAACATAAATAGCAAATTTATAATATATCTGTGATGTGACATCATCATTTATATCATTTCAAAGCAAGTGCCTAGCATTTCATAACAACAGATCATCACTCAAACATAAGGGAACAATTAGAGACCTTCCACAAGGCAAAAATAGATACAATACATGGAAAAAAGGTGAACAACTCAGTACTCAGGATTCCAGTAATTCTCTCTGAAGGTCCAATTCTCTAATAACTCTGGGTGGAGACTGAGATTATTAGATAAAAGACACTAGGGACAAAAGCGTTGGATGTTGAAATGCCAACTTCCCATGAAGGCTAGACAATAGGGGCTTGGCTGACTAAGATCAGTGCGTCTCACCCTATTAAAAGCTATATCAGAAGAGCACATTGTCTTCTAATGGGCTGAGTACACACTGATGGCTAATGGCGTGCCACACTCTTTGGAGTACATTAACAATGAGGAGGACACGCTGTGCGAACATGTCTGGACAATGAGGGAGAGTTCTGTAACAAAGTGCAGGAACAAACTGTCAGCAAGCTATTAGAGAGAAGACAAAAGTTTGAGGGGTACATTCTAATGCCTAGTGTTGACATCTTTTTATAGCAAGTTTATAAGAATGGCTAATTTACTATGTGCAGTTGGTGAAGAAAGACAAGAACTAAGCAAAATATTTGAATTGCAACTTGCTTGTGGATACAAGACTGAAATTATATTTTTCATTAAATATCAAATCTGTTTTAGGAACATATTCATTACAAAATATTCTCAGTAATAAAAATCATCATGTCCAGGCACAAGCACTAAATTAAAAGCTGCATACATTAACTTTACAACAAATGCTATCAAATTGTATTTTACAAATGTATACTACTGTTTAAAAGTTTGGAGTCAGAAGGATTTATTTTAAGGATGCATTAAATTGATAAAAAATGACAGCAAAGACATTTACTAAATAAATAAATGTTGTTGATTTGAACTTTCTATTCATCAAAGGTATCTAAAAGTATTATTATACAGCAGTATTATTAAAAATATTGCTTTGAATATTAATGTTTTTAATATTAATAAAAAGAAGAATTGTTTCTTGCAACAGCAACAAATGAGGGCTGAAATAATGACAGCTGAAAATTCAGCTTTGCCATCACAAGAATAAAAAACATTTTAAAATATATTAAAACAGAAAAAACTTCTTTTAAATTGTACAAATATTTCATAATATTAATGTTTTTACAGTACTTCGGGTCAAATAAATGCAGGCTTGCTGAGCATATGAGACTCCTTTCAAAAACATTTAATAAATCTTACTGACCCCATATCTTTACGGTAATACACTTAAAATTTTAGGTTTTATATATTTTCTTAATTATAGTAATGATAAAGCCATCGACAACTGGGGATATCAGTGTTCTTAATTGTCATGAAAATAATGTCACAGTGTAAAAATCTTATTTTTGTGCAAGATAAATATAAAACGTATTATATATTATATTTATGAAAAGCATTGTTTTTATATTATACATTATAATTTGGAGTGAAATATGACCTAAATATGTGAAATATTGTAGACTTACGATGCTGTCAGTGTTGAATTGAGCACCATGGTAGCACGTATCCTGTGCAACTGAGCCACGGTCAGTTTCTTATGCTGCTGATGTGGCTGCTGGGATAGCACCAAGTCACTCTTTTCCTCCTCCAGACCACCAGAGGGCGGTGTCTCATTCTCTTTAGCCTCACAGTCCGCCTCGCCATTGGGGCAGCTGAGGGTCCTTTGCACGTGCCTGGCCTCTGCTCTCCTAAGCGTGTTGGTCAGCTTGCTCAACAGTGCTTTGGGGTCTTCACGGAAGTCTTCCTCGTCCGACTGGAATCGCTCTGTGCTGTGAGACGTCTGTTTGGCGAGGTGTGTCAAGCTCTTGCTCACATTGTTCCTGCCAGAGGGACAGCGAGGAGTTGTGAGGCATTGAAGCAGGTCGTCCTCGGAGCGAGACCTGAGGGCAAAGTACTGCAGGTAGTCTGGACGGGGTTGGACGGGCGAACGGCGCCGCAGCGTATGTGAGCGACAAGCCGGGGCCTGAGACATCCCTGAAAAATCATCCTTCTCATTGTTTGCAAGGCCATCTGAAACAAAGGACTCATTTACAGTAATCTGAGAGCCATTCCAGGTTATTGAATCCTCCTCATCACCATCTTCATCATCCTCAAATGCCTCTTCTTCCTCCCCAGCATCGGTCTCTTCTCCCTCGCTCTGGCAAGCCGCTCCCTTTAAGTCCAGCTCTGCGATCAGGGACTGAGGCGAGAGAGTTCCGTACGCACTGTCGATAGAAAGAGAGCGACTTTCTGGATCCATGTCCGTGGCAACCAAATCACTCAGACCTTCCAGAGTTTTGCTGTCATTAGTAGAGAAGGAATCCCGCAGGTTTGATGAAGACAGCAGGGAGTTTCTCAACGATGCAGTCTGAACGGTCGACAAGGACCCAAGCCCATCCGTTTCTTCCATAGCCGCCACAGAAAGAGTTTCCGTGGAGCCATCAGAGTGACTTGGTGAAAGAGAGAGGCTTTTAGAAAAGAAAAATGAATATTTATTAGACTGCTAGATGTGCTTTGATCTTTCAATAAAAGTACTGTGTCATTTAAGAAAAGCTCATGCTAAGATTGTGATAGTGATTCTGATAGTAACTAGTATTTTACAGTTGTATTTTTCATGATGATTTCTTTTTCATATTTCATATTTTCATATCTTCATTTCATATACTGTATCATATCTTTCATTCATATATTCATATATATATATTAGTTACATATATTAATAATGTATTAATATCAGACCATCTACACTTGACCCTTTAACACTAGTGTTCAAAAAAATTGGCCCTCTAACACTTGCACTCTCTATTCTATTTTTATTTTATCTACTTGTTTTCTTTTTTCTTTCTTTCAAAAAACTTGACCCTTTTACACTCGCACTCTCTATTCTGTTCCTATTCTACTACTTGTTTTTTATTTTAAAAATGGACCCTTTTAACACTAGCATTCTCTATTCTTTTTCTATTCTTTTGACTTGTATTCTTTTTATGTATTATAAAAAAAACTCTAACACTAGTGTTCTCTATTCCTTTTCTATTATTTCGACTTGATTTCTTTTTATTTAAAAAATTACCCTCTAACACTTGTACTGTCTATTCTATTTCTATTCTTTTGACTTGTTTTCTTTTTATTATAAAAAATTACCCTCTAACACTAGAGTTCTCTATTCTTTTTTTATTATCCTGACTTGTTTTCTTTTTATTTATTTCTTTTTTCTTTTTATTATAGCTTTGGATAAAAGCGTCACTGGAAATGAAAATATATATTTAGGAATATTTAATTATATGTATTACATAAATTACTAATGTATTAATACATATTACCTTTTTAAAAATATTTTTCATATATTCATTCAAGCAAGAAAGATATATTTTAATCATCTATTATGCATTTGTCAGTTGTCATTTGTTATTTACATTTTAAGTTATGCATTACTGTTTGAGCTACAGGAATAATCTACATGCACTATACAGTACATAAGGAACACTTTATATACAGTACCTCTTGCCTAGCGGCTCTCTGTGCTGTAATGATGGAGAGCTGGAGGTGGACATGCTGCTTTCTGTCTCATCCTCATCCCTGTCATCTGTGTCATCTCTCTGGGACTCGGAGCGAAGTCTCTGGAGCTGGTTCTGCATGGGGAAACTCTTCATATTAAAGCCAGTAATGGTTAAAGTAACCAGCGGTTAGTAACCAAAAGGTTAATTCTAATACCTGTGCGTTGTAAACGGCCTCAATCCAGCTGCGGCTCTGAGTGCCACTGTTGGCCTGAAAGCAGTAGGAGGCCACGGCACAGCGAAACTCGTTGAGGTAGATAAGGAGGAAGCTTCCCGGGTCTTTCAGTTCTCGGCACACCACGTTATGGATGACGAGAGGCTGCCGGATCACCTTCACTTTCTCCACACGCTTCACAGACTTAGTAATCAACAGAACGTCAGTGAACAGGAAACAGTATACATCCATCTGTCGGAAAAAGGAGTTAATGGAGACCAGTGAGAAGCTTTTAGACAACTATCGGCTGTTAGTTAAAAATATATTTCTTACTAAAGTGCACTCAGAAATGCTGGCTCTGTTTCTTCGTGTAACAAATATAAAGAGGAAATCATACCCTGCTCTCTTTACCCTCCTTCATTTTCAGAGCTCCCTCTAGGAGCAGCTGACGAGTCTCTTCAGGTGGAGCGCCCATGACTGGAGCGGTCAGGTCAAAATTATTATATTCCCTGAGGATCTGAAGAGTCAATGCACACATAATGGATGGTTATAGACACACTTAGCAGATCTGGAGTTGCTACTTGTTTCTTCAAGATCTCATATAAACCATGCAACATTCTGAAGATAGTGACTCATAGTTTATGTGTCTCACCCTCTCCACTTCCTCGCTGGCCCCCTCCACGGCCTCATACGCCTCTATACGTCCAGCGATGGCAGCCAGCTTCTGTTTTTCCTCCCTTTGTCTCATTTGTGAGTCCACACTATTAATGAAGCATTCAACAGCAGCCACCTGAACACATAAACAATTTTTTATTATTTTATTATTTAAATATTTACTATGGGTCACATCACAGAAATATTATTAATATTTACTATTCTGTCAATACACAATAAAGATAATAAACAATAAAATATAGAAAATTATATATCTCCACTAAATACAGTACACTCGAGTCCAAAGTGCTAGTATTTTTCTAATAAAAAAGAGGGTTTTTTTTAACTATTATCAGTAAAACAACTTAAGTAAAAAGTTAAATCAAAAAAAGTGTAATGTATATCTTAAATATCTAATAATAACAATAATAGGTAATATTTTTCACTTAAATTGCAATTATTTATATCAAATTATAAATTTTTATATAATATAATATAAAATATAATACATTTTATATATATTTATATATATGTATGTATAAAATTGTTTACTTTAAACCAGGTTAAAATTCCTTTCTTTATTTAATTTTTTTCCAAGAATTTAAATGTGGTCTTAGACATCTGAATATTTCACAGTATTATTGTGATTATTATATAATTCAATACAATTTGGCATGGACTGGCAATCCCAAAACCCCCTAGTTTGAATACACTATTGTAAACAACATTAAAATAAACAATTTACTACTGAACAATGTGTGCATATGCTCTAATGCAAAGATTTTAGAAAGAATTTCTTACCATTTTGTTAAGGGCCTCACGAGTTGGCGGGTCATCTGTCTTTTTCAACACGCTTTTGAGCAGCAGTGGATATTTAGTAAGTCTTTGATGAGGCTTCACCAACATGTCTGTCAGCTTCAGCCGGTTGCACTGTTTATGAGTTTCTGCCCACTACAGGATGGAAAAGTTTATTGAAAGTCTCATTTGGTGAACAATCATAAACATGCACTGACAGCACAAGCAGACCATGACGGAATCACTGAGTCATAATGAGAGTGCATTTACAATACAGGTGATCTCTCATATCTCTCATAAACAATAAACCTTCAGACATGGCCCCAGACTGAATCCATCAAAGGTTAATGTGTCTGGCTGAAGAGTAACCAGATACGGATGGTAATAATTACTCACAGTTACGTATATTCTGAAGAGTTCATTGTCTTTCAGTAAAGTGCGCATGTACTCCATACAGGCCTCTTCCTCCATGCAGTAACGGATGTAGGGCTTGAATCGGAAACCAAACTGCACATAAAAAAAAACTAAATCAGTCCAGCAAAATGACGTTTAAAAATGTAGGGGCAATTTTGAAAACTTTAAAGGATTTTAGTTCACAAAATTGCTGAAAATCAACTAATGAGTGCCGTAAGAATGAGAGCTCAAACACTGATAAAATTCTGATTCAAACAAGACAACTTTTTTTCACCGGAGAAAGCATTATTATGGATAGAGGACTCATATCTAAGCCGAAAGCAATGGTTTGAAGTGGAAAAATGTCTTGATGATGAATTTACTTCAAATGTGGCTTTCTGTTGGACTGATGGACTGTAGTCATGCGGATTACTTGTAGATTATTGTGACATTTTTGGACTCTCATTCTGAGGACTTCTCATTCTCATTCTCTCAAACTTCAAGGGCCTATGGATGAGCAAATTTTCAGCTTTGGGTGAACTGTTCACTAAAGTCTTGACAAATGCTATTCACACACTCACAGTGCTGAAGCCCTGATGTAGTTCAGTGGGGTCAATCACTGATCTTTTCTGTCTGGCTTTCTCTAGCACCGGCAACATGACCTCAGCCCACAGGGATGTGTGCAGTTGCACAATGTCCTGAATGTTACTGAAGAGGCGCACAGGTTCGACTTCACTTAGCAAACCACTCTCCTGCAGGCTCAACAGGCCACACAGAAACAGCTGGCAAAAGAGGAAGAGATTCTGATTATACCATGCTATAAAGTTTCACATATAATCTGTCACAAGACACATAAAAGTACCATAAATGCTGAAGTCAGTGAGCACCTGACAAGATAAATATTATAAATTCCTCTCATGGCCTTGTTGAAAACAACAAGACCTATTTCAAAAACATTTTTACACACATTTGAGTAGATACTAAAATAATGTACTGAAGTAAACATCAGCGGGCTCTTACATCAGTAATGACGTGCAATTTCTTGATGTAGTCTGACTCTGTCTGCAGCAGCTCCCATATGGCCTCTTGCTGATGGCACTGACGTCTGGTTAAAATCTACAAGCAAAAAACAAACAAACAAAAACGTGTAAATACATTAGATTTTGCATGAACATAAAATGATGACTCTCTATTCATCAAAGAATCATTAATAATAAGAAGAGATGTTTCTCGAGTATCAAATCAGCATATTAAAATCATTTATATTGTACAGTTTGAACAAAGCTATACAGTGAGTTCTGTGGTCATGACAAATCATTGGCTGTTTGGTCTCACTTTGTGAATATCTCATGTTGGATTGAGAGTAAATTATGCTTATTTGTCTGGCTAACAATAGTTTTGGGAGTTGAAGTGCCTCCAGACTGATCTGTCAGAAACTTAGAGAGTGTAGTGTTGATTTTGCTTAAGAATAAAAAAGCACTGTTTTGTTACTGTAGTTACTTCTAGAAAATTGATTACAACAAGAGCAATAAAACATCCATCTCCATGACACCAAAACATCAATGGAAAAGCTGTCATAAAACCATTTATAATTGGTTATGGTCATTAACCTGACAGAATTATCATCGGAGATGAAGTCATATTATGTTGATCCACAATTTATAATGGCTTATAATGTCTGAATGAAACTATAAAAATTCCCAAAGTGACAAAAGCATTATGCAGAGTAGTGCGTTTACCTCAGGATTGTCCAAAAGCTGCTTCCAGCTCTCTTCTAGCTCCAGGTTGGGCTCCTCTTCCCATGAGTCTCTGTGAAACGAAAGCTGCAGAGGCATCTTGGGTAATCCGAACATAGTATATGAGTACAGTTTACTCTGCAGCTGTTCCACACGATCACACTCCTGAGAAGAGAAATTTAAATATTTAAATTGGAGAGAAAATTAAAAATGAATTCTTTACTAGTTTGTTTGAATAAATCAAAATAAAATAAAATAAAATAAAAATCACAGTTAAAACATAACTCAATCATTTTAAATGCTACAAGTTGATTTAGACATCAGACCATTAAAATGTACAGATGAAAATGTAATATTAAAAAAACATCAATTTTTTTTTAAATATTACATTTAACAATGTTTTTATTTTCTTAGGGCTTTTAAAGATTAACTTGAAGTAGGTATTGGATGATGGTTTGAAGTTAATCAAAAATAAAAAAAAACTGACAAATAAATTAAATATTTAATACCATCAGAAAATGATATGGTACTGATACATTGTGCATCCCAAGCATAACAAAATAATAAAAATAACAACAATTGAAAAATACTGTATTTATTTTACCCCATTATGTTATAGGGATAGTTCACCCAAAAATGAAAATTCTGTCATTTAAGACACAATATGATTACTCATATATTAGACACAATATGATTACTCATATCAACACAATGGTTTATTGTTTTTAGCATGGAGTAAATCTCAAGGCACATTTAATGATCTCATAAGCAGTGGTCACCATTAAGCAGGCATTGTTGTCCATACCGGACCAACGTCAAGCTATTATGTGATTTTTTACAAGAGTGACATAGAGAGGAAAAGAGCCCAGTCTGAGCTTTAACTTTACAGTCCCGAGCCAGAAAGGGTGTCAACCAACCTAAATCTCTAGGGGATGCTAACAAAAACACACCAAAGGTCCTGCACGTGAGGGAAAAATGAGTGTGGACTTATAGGAAAAGTCTACTTGTACATTTTTCCTGTTTATGGTTGGCCAATTTCATCCTTAAGTGGTGCAGTACTTTAACAAATTGATATCTCTTCCTTAGTGGTTACACACTCACTCAAGTGTGAAATGCAAAAGGCTTGCCAAGAATATGTAAGCGCTTGTTTTGCATATGAGAAAGTGCCTTGCACATGTAAAACAACAACCCTTGGATGCTCACAGATGCTCACCTTCCCAAGAGAACCGTTTCCTGAGTTGGAACTGAAGAGGCCACTGAATCGGCTGGCAGCACGGTTCCTCCAGCGGTCTGTACCCGTTATAGATCCTGGGAGAGAACCGCTCAACTGGGATACGGAGTCTTGATTGGGGGCGCTGGTATCGCCCAGAAACTCCGGCATGTTCTTTCGCCGACGCGCTTGACCCTGTCACAGACAGAGAGTGAGAAAAAGACAAAAATAAGAAACAGGAAAAGTAAACAGAGACCAGTGTTTGAATTGAGGTGGGGGCTGGGGTGGTCCTGGACCCCCCATAAGAGTTAAAAGGACAAAACCAAAAGAACAAAAAGAACACAAAAGATTAAAAAAAAAACAAAAAAAACTGGGGGGAGGGGTCATGTACTTTTTTTTAATAAATTAAAAAAAATAATTTTGACTAAAAATATTTACAAATATTTAACAACAACAGTAATAATGTAACATGTAATAATAATAATAATAATAATAATGTTTAATTATTATTATTATTATTATAATAGTGTTAATTATTATTATTATTATTTAAACTATTTATAGTAGTATTGACACACTTACTTACAAAATTGACTAATTTACTAAATTTTACATGTGCCTTTATTAACTTCTGATCACCTTTAGGAAAAAACACGGACAAATATTTATTAAACAAATTTAAAAAAATAACAATTATTTTAAAATTATTTAATAATAATGATATCATTGATTATATTATTGATATTTTATTGATATTTTTATTAATTATATCATTAATTATAAATTATAATATTAAATAATTTAAATATATAATGAATTTTATATAT
>JAFVLL020013682.1:0-37222 GCA_021397915.2 Tor tambroides | reverse complement strand
ACAACATGTGTTGTCCCTGAGCACACTCGGTACATGTGTTAAAATTCTGCACAACATGTGTCATTTTTAACACATCTCTTTTTGCAGTGCACAGAAGAACAATATAGTAGGAATTGCTTTCAAAATGTTTTTTTTATATATATAAAATATGTAAAATATATATATATATACATATATATATATATATATGTATATATTAACAGCCAATCAGAATCCACTCAACTTAAAAGCACTCTAGCTTTTAAAGCGACATGCAACAAAACTGTAGCGCAGTCTTATAATAAATGGAATGTTATTGTCCTTTGGTTTGTACGCTTGTATAGTTGTCGTTACAGTCGTTTTTATAGTTGTGGTGTGAACATGCCTTAACACTAGGCGAACTGATAAAACCCTGTGCACCTAAATCCCAGACATTGTGTAACACCAGCCTATTAAATTAGAAGTGTTTTGAAGTATTTGTAGGCTGATTTCCCTGAAGAGCAAACGCTGTGGCTATGTTGCGCTTTCAAAACATTTCTCTGTTTGTTTATGTGGTCATCTGAGGTGGAAGGGGTGGTAGATGCATATGAAAACAATCATTATTTTTGCAATGCCACTTGTTACCACAAGTACTGTACTTTGGAAATTACATGCTTCACCTTTAAAATCATCCTTTGAATAATTAAAAATTGATGCCAAGAGATTGATCCTTATGCTCTTGCAATTAATTTGTCTTTTTTCTGGATGGTCTAATATCACTTCTGATTGGTGGGGGTGGCCTGTTTGTGGCATGTTTCTCTCTTATAATAACACCACAGCAGTGTACGAATGCACTATGTCTGTGTCTCTTTTTTGCATGGCATGGTTTGTTTTCTCCATCTCTCGCGGCAGCCTGCTTGGCGCCATGTTCCCCATGCCCCGTGTCATCTGGGCCATGGCTGACGATGGCCTGCTCTTCAAATTCATGACTGGGATCAACGAGAGAACAAAAACTCCCTTACACGCCACTATAACAGCAGGCTTTCTCGCAGGTGAGCGAATTTTAATGCTACTAATCTACTGACGTCGCATTACGTTCGCAGTATTGCACATCCGTCCACCTGGAGCATGTTGCATGGAAAAACAACATTTTCGTAACACTGAACCTATAGCTGGAATGGGCTGGGCAGCACAGCCTGTCCCCGACAGCTACGACGGAATTCGTTTAACAGTTTTCTTCGTAAATAAACTGGATTTATCCCCTTTCTGCCTTTGACATCACCTCTGGCAGCTGCCCAGTTGGCTTATGTGTTTCTTTTCTGCTCTCTTCCTTTTTTTTGATCATCCCATGATCAGTCTCTTGGGGTCCTTGTTCCCCCTCCCACGTATAATCTTTGCCATGGCCCGGGATGGTCTGCTCTTCTCGTTTCTGGCGCGAGTGAGCGAGAAGAAGACGCCCGTCATGTCTACTTTTGCCTCCGGGGTCATTGCTGGTAAGAGCAGAGGGCGTTGTGGGATTGAAGGGTTCAGCTCCAGTGGGCTGCTTTTGTTGCTGTTAGAAACATCAGCTTGTACATATCTTTAGGGAGGAGGTTGGAAACTCACTGTTTATGAAACACACAGCAGTTACATGTAATCGGTAGTGTTAAAGGGCTTTTTTGTTTTCCTTTTTTTCAAAATGATTCCAGTAGTTTCCTGAAATAGAAACTTGTAAAACTGACTTTGCTGTGTTGGAATTATATGTTTTATTGTGCAAACATGACATGTGATACCATGACATCAGTTTTACCATACTAAAGAGTCTGTTGACATTGTGAATATTTTTCTGTATTTCCGTTTCATGAGTTTAATTGCTTATGCTTTTAGCACTTTCCTTGAAGAGGGTATGCATAAAGGACACTTTTTTAGCCCAAACAAAATATTATTTTACTAAATATTATAATTGTTTATAATTAATCATTTTTTAGTAAATTTCATATTGCATATTGTTATATAATATCTGATAGTTGCCTCTAGAGAACATGGCGTTTGTGCCTTTTTTGCCCATGATTAACCCACGACTAAAAAACCTACATGCATAAATTCCCCAAATTTGAATTCTCAGACTTCTTTATTATTGGCAAAATCATATCAAGAACCAACATGTTAAGTAAATCCATAGGAAATAAATACAGGTCATTATGCTGTCTCGGTGTAGTGATATTATTTTCTTTTTCTTTTTTCCTATACTATGAAGTGTAAAAATGACATTGAGCGTTTTTAGGAATTCCTGAAACATCATTATTATTATTATTATTTTTAATTGATAAAATATTTCTAAACCCCCTTTATGCCTTCTAAGGTTAAATGTGGTATTATTTTATACCCTATTTGTGGAAAGTGCCTTTTTTCAATTTTACAGATGTTTATATCTATTTAATATTACATATGGGCTTTTAAACATGTTGATAAATATTTTATAACAGCTGATAATCCATGAATATTGACTGTTTTGATTGCAATAAAATTGTTTTTTATTTATGCATTTAACAGTAGATTTCATAGGAGTATTTTCTTTACCTAGAACTAGGTTTAAAAGTAATACTGGCCTAAATAGTATTACAACATATGCATGTTCTCTACATTAAATATATAGCTTTGAATCCTTATTAAACTGCTCACTGTAAATGTCAGTTTATCATCCAAACAGATGACCATAAATCGATCCTTTCCATTCCTGTGCAGCTATCATGGCTTTCCTGTTTGACCTGAAGGACCTGGTTGATCTGATGTCTATAGGAACTCTTTTGGCTTACACGCTGGTCGCTGCCTGTGTACTAGTACTCAGGTTGGTAGACGCAAATTAAATGAATTAATTGAAATATTTGTGTCATTAGGCTGTTCACTGTAAAATAATATTGTGATTTACAGGTATCAGCCCGAGCAGTTTTCTCAAACATATCACATAGCCAACACACAGGAAGAGATGGAAATGAGTGAGACCATAAGTACACCCAGCATGGGGATTCTTCCTGGCATAGAAGAGCGTTTCAGCTTCAAAACGCTGATCTTCCCCGACATCACTGAGCCCTCCAACCTTTCAGGCTTCACCGTTAACGTCTGTGCGAGTCTGCTTGGTATGAAACAATGCGATACCAGATTAAGACAGATCCTGTTTTTTTTAGCACTTTATTCAGCTGTTCTTTCAGCAGTTCATCTAAACTGCTTCTTTTCCAGGTCTGCTGATCTTCAGCTTCAGTCTGTTGGCCGTCCTGGGCGGAAGTGCAATATGGAATATTATCGCTCTCAGCATTCTGTTTAGCATGTGTGTCATTGTTACATTTATCATCTGGAGACAACCTGAGAGTAAAACCAAGCTCTCTTTTAAGGTTAGTCCTCGTCTAACAGAGTACCAGGATGTAGTCACACCCGTTAAAATCAGTTGTTTAAGAGGTACAGTAGATTTACTATATATAGTGTTAGTTTCATATAATTCATATAAAAGTTGATTATTAATTATTAAACACAAGAAGCCAAATACTGTTTTCTGCTATTATGTGGTTACGTGACACAATGCTTATTTAAATCTTTTCTGCAATATATTACCAAAAAATTAAAAAAGATTCATATGCAAAATGACTTGAATGCACCTTTTAAAATTATTACATGGATCATGGAATCCCCCCCCCCCCCTCAAAAATGTTATGGGGATACAACTGTCTTGACATTACAATGAAAACTATATTGTTTTTGAATATATAGTTTTTCAGTATATATTTTAACTTGGCCTTTTAACTTCGAAATATTTTAAATTCATTTAAATTCTTTTTTACTTTAATAAATAAGATAAAAAATTCTTCTAAATTCCTTCAAAAAGGTTTTTCAAAGCCACATGAAACCAGCCATTGTTATTATAAACTAAAATAGTTTTGGTAACTGAAATAAAGCTGAAATAAAATAAAGTGTAAATGTTAGATTAAAAACCTAAAACTTGTATAAAAATAAAAAATGTTTAGGCATCTAATTAAAAATTAAGTCGAAGTACTTCAATTACTAAAACTAAGACTGAATAAATCGAAATAAGAAAAAATAATTAAAACTTAAAGGAACACTCCACTTTTTTGAAAATAGGCTCATTTTACAACTCCCCTAGAGGTAAACAGTTGAGTTTTACCGTTTTCAAATCCATTCAGCCGATCTCCATGTCTGGCGGTATCACTTTTAGCTTAGCTTACCATTGATCATTGAATCTGATTAGACCGTTTGCATCTCGCTCAAAAATGACCAAAGAGTTTCAATAATTTTCCTATTTAAAGCTTGACTCTTCTGTAGTTACATCGTGTACTAAGACCGACAGAAAATGAAAAGTTGCGATTTTCCAGACCGATATGGCTAGGAACTATACTCTCATTCCGGCGTAATAATCAAGGAACTTTGCTGCCGTACCATGGGTGCAGCAGGTGCAATGATATTACGCAGCGCCTGAAAGTAGTTCCCAGCTAGGTAACTAGTTATGATATAGCTGGGGACTACTTTCTGTCGGTCTTAGTACACGATGTAACTACAGAAGAGTCAAGCTTTAAATAGGAAAATTATCGAAACTCTTTGGTCATTTTTGAGCGAGATGCTAATGGTCTAATCCGATTCAGTGATCTATGCTAAGCTAAGCTAAAAGTGCGACCGCCAGACACGGAGATCGGCTGAATGGATTCAAAAACTGTAAAACTCAACTGTTTAACTCTAGGGGAGTTGTAAAATGAGCCTATTTTCGAAAAAAGTGGAGTGTTCCTTTAAACTAATCGTAAAATGAAAACGCAAAATTAAAATATTAATAAATACTATAATAATACTAAAGTAACACTCAAGCAAACATAAATAAATTAGTACATTTATAAGAACTTGACGTGTTTTTTAATCTAGATTTTTAAAAGATTTTTCTATTTCTTTATTGTAGATTCTCACCGACTACACTGTAAAAAAAAAAAATTGTTTCAACTTAAAATAATTTGTTACTTTGCTGACTAAAAATTTTAACTTTAGTCAACTTGAAATTTTACGTTAGTTAATGTTAAGTTAAGTGACAACTTGGATATTTTAGTTGACTAAACTTAAAATTTTTAGTCAGTGGGGTAACAAATTATTTTAAGTTGAAACTATTTTTTTTTTTTTTTTTTTACAGTGTAATGTGTAATTACACATTCCAGTCATTTTTAGTAATAGTCATTTTTTGATGTCTTCCAACAGGTTCCTTTACTTCCATTCATCCCGGTGGTCAGCATGTTTGTCAACGTGTACCTGATGATGCAGCTGGACAGGGGTACCTGGGTCCGATTCGCCATCTGGATGTCTATAGGTACAGCACATTCTCCTGCACGAGCCAGTATGCTTGTCAAAAAACCTTTGAAATATGGTCCGGCCACTCGTAAACAAGTTTTGCTACTTGTAAAGATCAAATAAAGGCTTTCAGTCATTTGATGATTACAAATGTCCTCTGGTGGGGCTCCCGAAAAGCACTTGGCACGTATGCGGTCAATAATTTGTTCCATTATCCCTCTGTTCTCTCCAGGACTCATAATCTACTTTGGCTATGGAATCTGGCACAGTACTGAAGCCACACTGGCCCATTCCAGTATGGACGAGGAACTGAGTGTGTACAAACCCACCTGCAGCCTAAACAGGGACAGTATGACCCCGGAAAAGGAGGCTTTCCTCTGTAACGGATCACGGGTTGATGAGGACGGAGATCTCTAATATGGAACAGTGTTACATTATTTACTCAAACTTTACATGAAAGCACACCGCCAGGAGGATGTGAGGAGCACAGGCCGTTGGAATCGAATCAGATGGAGCTCTATGACCCATTTAACAATGTCGCTTCCTTGTCAAGAAGTCTAAGAGCTTTAATTGCACACTACATGGGTGGAAGTATTTGAGTATTCTCACAACTCAAGGGTTTCGTTTCCTACTTCAGAAATCTTGAACAAACCAAAACAGGCACAGGACCTTTTATTGAGTGGTTGTAGAATAAAAAAACAAACAAAAAAAAAACAATGTAGGCATCTGTGAGCTGCAGTATTTCATGTTGACGGCTGCTTTTGTTGAACAATCTAATTGAACTTGTGCCTTCTGTCTTACTATTGCAATTGAAACTAAATCAGAGTTGCTTGATCTAAAGCTTGGATGTCAGTGCTTAGGGTTTTACATATCTGAACATGCCTTTACAAAGGAGGAAATCAAATCATGCTTGGCTTTTCTGCTGAATTTGTAGTACTCTCGTGTCTGAGGTCCCATTTAGAAACCTTTTCTGACTGGTTTGAACTGCCCGGATCCAGAATTTGTAGGTTCTTGCTTGTCCACCTAGATTAGACCTTCAGATATTACTGCCACCTGGTGGTGTGGTAGGGCAGTCACCAGGGTTAGTTGCTTTTATCCGTCACAGTGCTGGCTACTGTGTCCTCTATGCAGATGGAGTCTGCCTCTTATGTTGCATAAACAGGCATTTTTTTAGGATATTTGGAGAGAAGTTGATAAATAGGGGTATGTTTTGGTCATTTAAGGTGTTTGGATATGAATCATTGTAATACACCATTGTGTTTATGTCAATCAAAATATGTTACCAGTTAAAAATTAGTCTAAAGAGTTATGAAATCATTTCTAGGTACTCTACCAAAGATTAGAATAAGATAAATAGAGTAAAAGACATTTCTTATTCTCACCAAGGCTGCATTTATTTAATAGTCTTCAGTCAAACATGATCTTTCAGAAAGCATTCTAATATTTGGTGCTCAATTATTAATGGTTATTATTATTACCAATGTAGAAAACAGCTGTTTAACATTTTTGTGAAAGCCGTAATCATTTTTTTCAGGATGATTTGATGAATAGAAAGTTAAATAGAATAGCATTTATTTTTGATCAAATTAATGCATCCATATATTACTAATAATAATAATAATTAAATCTTTTTTTACACCCAAACTTTTAAATAGTAGTGTATCACGATTTCCACAAAAATCTAAAACAGCACAACTATTTTCAACATTGATGATAATAAGAAATGTTTCTGTTAATCAGCATATTGATGATGGTTTCTGAAGGATCATGTGACACTGACTGAAGACTGGAGTAATGACTGCTGAAAATGCATGACATTTATTGAACAGTTATTTTAAATTGTAGTAATATTTCACAATATTACTGTTTTTACTGTATTTTAGTCAAATAAATACATCCTTGGTTAACATAAAGACTTCTTTCAATTTGTTTATTTATTTTTTTATTCCAAACTTCTCCAGTAGTGTAAATTTATTTACGCTAGTATTACCAAGAGCAATCACTTATGCCACATTAGGTCTCTACTTAAGCTAGTCAGTGTTAATTTTTATTAGTCAAATATTCCTCTTTTTTTAGTCTTTTGACAATGGCCTTTGAGTTACCGCCATCATAAATTGATGATAGTAGAATAGAGGTAAGAAAGCTGGTGAGTATAATCTTGGCAATGTTAAAAACTTAGCATTATTGCACAATGGGCATCACAAATGTTTAGAATTAAATATAGATGGTTTTTTTTCATGTATCCCAGACTGTTTTCTCAGGAGCATGATTGCCATCTGTGATAACCAATCAGATGTTTTAAACTTTGTTTTAATGCTCCATCATCTAATCTGACCTCGGGAGCATTTAGTCTAGAATGTACATTATGAATTTGTATTAAGAATATATATTTATATGTTCTAGTTAAACTGAAAGCAGTAAATTGATGTATCATGCAGACTATGCTTCTCAATCAATCAATCAATCAATCAATCAATCAATATTCTATCTCTCTTTGTTGGTATTCCATGAATTAAGTGATTTGTAAATGACAAATAATGGTCTTAATGCTGAAAACAGTAATGAGCAGAGGCCTTGTTCACGTCTTTGGTTACAAAGATTTTAGTAGATTAAAATGTTTTCTTATTTGTGATTGTGGCTGAGTTGGTGTTTGAACGTGAATACATTTGACATGGTTGTTTTAAACTCTTGAAACTTGGCAGTTACAATTTAGAATGAAATTACATGCATACATAATGTATATTTATAAATGTTCAGCTGCTTAAATAGTTGCATAACACATTAATAAATAATATGAATAATATATTTGTAATGAGGCAAGTAGTAAAAATAACAAGGAGCCAGATCTAAGATTTACCTAATATTGCATAGGGTGTACTATTACAAAAAAAAAAGAACAAAATAATGCAATTAAAAGGTGTTAAAGTATTTAGTTTTTGTCATTTTGTGTGTTCATTTTTGGACCAGAACTCATAACATAGTAACGTTAAATGACTGTCTACCTACTGTTTCAACTTGATGCTGTAAATAAAATACATTTTGGAATTTATGTTTGTTATTTTTATGTTTTATAATATATATTATTTTAAATAAATTACATTTAGTTTAATTAATCGATTTTAAGCTTTTAAAACACATTACTTCAAAATGTGTTTGTGTTCACCATATTGATTATCGTTCTTTGTTGCCATGACAATAGCCGCTTGGTGACGGCGTGTTACGCAAGTGTACTGTGATTGCAGTTCACCGCGGTGGCCGGCAGGGGTCAGAGTTAACAGGTACCACAGCAACCGCAGCATCCCGGATCAGAGAGAAAGAGAGAGAGGTGAGCACTGAGCAGAAGAGAGATGCTGCTCTCAAAGCATCGCGCCGAAGCGAGCTCGTGTAGTCAGCGGGTCTGCTGTGGGAGAGAGCGGGCGGAGAGTGGGCTGAGTGAGGGCAGACTGAACCTGTGATTCTCGAAGGTGAGTGTTTATACACAGAATTACGGGCTTTTGCGACTTGTTATGGAGAAACATATAGCCTACATGCACAGGTGTTTTGATACGAATAGATTGTGTATCTAGTGCTATTTTGCTGCTCAAGGACATTAACTTGATAAACATGAAAAAAAAAGTCATGTGATGGCAGATAACCCTAAAAGGTTGACTTTTTTACACTAACTTTTAAATATGTATTTGCATTGTGTATTAGGCTATTTATAGACACGTTTATAAATATTTTGAAAATTCTGAAATAACCTACTAGACTAGACAAATGCTGCTGTAATTTTCCACATTAGTTGTGATTTTAATGTAGCTCTTCTCAGCTCATTATAGATAGATAGATAGATAGATAGATAGATAGATAACATGCTTGCACAGGCACGTTGTTACTGCCAAGTGGTGAGATGAAAAAATATATGCATCCCCTCAAAACTCTAAACTCAAGACTTATGCACATATATGACCCTGGACCACAAAACCAGTCACAAGGGTCATTTTTTGAAACTTATACATCAAAGCTCAATAAATTAGCTTTCCATTGGTGTTTTTTTTTTTTTAGGATATGACAATATTTGCCTGAGAACTATTTGAAAATCTGGAATCTGAGGGTGCAAATATATATATATTGAGAAAATCACCTTGAAATTTGTCCAAATGAAGTCCTTAGGAATGCATATTACTAATCAAAAATTAAGTTTTGATATATTTGCGGTAGGAAATTTACAAAAAATCTTCATGAAACATGATCTATACTTAATATCATAATGATTGTTGGCATAAAATAAAAATCGATCATTTTGACCCATACAATGTATTGTTGGCTATTGCTACACGTATACCAGTGCTATGACTGGTTTTGTGGTCCAGGGTCACATATATGCTTTCATATGATGAGATAAAGATGTAAACATCCCTCTAAAATGGTCTAGATCTGGTCTTTGAGAGCTGCTGTCTCTATGGGATGTATCAGAATAAGGCAGAGCCTCCGGCACAGCTTAGAACTGACTTAGTTAGCCTGGAAATGAACTTGACGATCGGCGCATCCTGGCAACCGCTCCTATAGGAATAAATGTTTTTTGCATAATGAAGTTTTACTTACCGAAACCCCTTTGATCCATTTTTATGTGAATTGTTGATAGACCAGGGTCACGACAGAAATAGGGAAGTAAGGGGGAGGGAACATGTGAAGAACCCTGTGAAGGTTACAGCATCACCAAACACATCTGATAAAAGCTGAAGTCTGTCTCAAGGGGTTACTAGACATGTTGATCTGGTGAAGGAGGTTTGATGTAGGGGAAATGGGTGGAGAAGTATAATGAGGTGTTTGTATGAGTTATTCCAATTGCCGATAAGGATTATAAAGGTTTTTGCCCCCAAACAGAATTGCGATCCACTTGTCAGTCAATATAGATGGACGGGAATTAAAGTGAGACTTCTTGTTGTCAGTTGAAATGGGAAACCAGTGATTATTGACATATTAAGCTTTGAGTCTAACTAGCTTGTGACTGTGACCTGTCTGTCGTGGCTTTGCCGGGATGATTTTCCTGCCATCAACTTGATTCCATCGCTCTACCTGTACAAATCCTCCGGTAACACAGTAGCACGTCTATTCCTTGCCCTCCAGATGTGGATCATGGATTTAGAGAAGTCCTAGCCTGCTGAGAACTTCCAGACTTTACCTGTCCTAAATCCCCCATCTCCTGCAGAGATGTCTTGTAAAGTGCCCTGTTCTCTGTCTCCTCAGCCTGTTTTCATCTGGCAGCTCTCAGCCTGTTTCCCTCAGACGCCTGTGAGGGCTCTGATCTTTCAACTGGATCAATCTTCCTTTCCCTTGCGCTGCAATTTGGGTTCCTACCATGCTTTTAATTTATTTAGTATGGCCAAACATGCACGATTTGAGCTCTGCTTTTGTCACGCAAAGTCAGCCAGGAAGGCTAGAATCAAATATCACTGTAGTGTTGCCGTTTTGCTTGGGATTGATTTCTTAATGTCACCACATGAGATGATAGATGTCCTTGAGACTGAGAGGAAGTGGTGTCTGAAGCATTAGCACTTTTTTGTGTTTCCTTCTGCTATCATTGCTAGTTCTCTAGTTCCCTTTTAACAATCCTCTAGCTACTCATTGTTCTTCATCATCCCATGTTGGTTATTAAAATAGCTGTTTTATTATTTATCTGCTTGTTCAGGCATAGAGCTTAGTGATAACATCGTTATAAGGCGTTGATATTTGGGTAAATTTTGGTTGACGTCGGGTGACCAAAATTCAATGTCATTTCAATGTCTTATGTCAATGCTAAATTGATGCCCAATACCGACGTCAGTTGACGTTGATATTTGTTGTTTTTAGGTTGTGTAACCAAAATCCAACGTTAAGTCAACATCAAATTGGCGTCAAATACTGACGTCAACCCGATTTTCGTTCTCAACCAAAATGCAACGTCTGTCTGACGTCGTGTCCAGCGTCAACCTGACATTATATTGACATCCTGTGCCTGCTGGGAAAACATTTGCCAATATTTAGCTATTTTGGAATTAACTGTTTTGTAGAAACCTTTGCTTTTATTTCTGAGTTCCTTAGAAAGACTACCAACAGCTTTGTCAATTCACAATACACAATTTTTGTAATCAAATATGTCAAAGATGTACTTTTACTGGCAGTGTGTGTGAGAATATCTCAACTGCTTTAATTTAATTGCATTAGCCTAATTAGCATTAGCCAATGTCTTCATTAACCCTATATTTTTCTGTAATTTTGGACCAATTTTGTTTTGTTTTTGTTCAAAACTTGATTACTTTTTCAGATATGCAATCTGAACAAACAAACAAAATTTTTTTTGATGAGTCTAATAAAAACACACACACACACACACACACACACACACACAGGCTGTTTTGTGGTCAAAATTAAACAACCATAGAAAATGAATGGGAAAGACCCTAATACAGAGCAATTTTTAAAAAATATGTGTTGAATAAATAAAAATATCTAGAATTCTTCAAAAATGAAGCTTATGAATTAATTTTAAATATATATACCAAACTTTGACAAATGATAATGGGAGTTTATGTAATGTCCACTCCACTGTAATAAAGTTCCAAAAGTTTGTGTATTTATTTGCTTATACAAATAATGGTAAAATAGAGAAATTTACACATAAATAAGTAAATAAGATCCAAATGACCTAAAATCCCTGAAGAAGTGCATGGTTTTATTGCTATTACTAGTTAATAAGATTTTAAGTATCATTATTAGCCTTGGTTGGCCACTAATAGAGATAACGCTAAACTAGTATTGAATGTGCAACTCTAGCATCAAAAGTAGTAATAATCCATACGGGTAGTTGGCAAAATCATAGCATATTGTAAGAATTTTACTTCTATTTATACAAATACTCAAATTACAAGGGTTATAATGGTACATCAGGCAGTCACAATCTCTTTAAGATGTTTTGCCTATGCCTAAAGGTTTTTGTGAATCAGGCCTGGCAATTAATTAATAAGTCACGATTACGTTAGTTATCTCATCAGACAACTGCTTACATTGCTTACCAGTCATATAGAGAAAAGCATCATCGCCATTCCTTGCCTCAAACGCCTCTAGAGGCTTTATTATCTTAATTTTATGTACAATTTAATGGTGTTGTCTTGTATTTTATGTAACTTAAAACTCTCAGTGTGGTTTGTAAACCAATTTGATGCATTGCGTTGCCTACAGCGATACTGGCTCGCTTGATTTTACGTTCTGTTTTTTTGGGAAATGGTGAAAAATGACTCCTACGGAATGCGCTCCCAGACACCACGCTCTCATTTGCATGTGATGTGTCATTAAGGACTGGAGATGAAATAAAAGAAATGTAAAAAGGGAGTGATTTCAAGAGCTTGGGACCTTCTCTGTTTCTCTCTGCAGAATCTCACCATAGCCTTTCATCTATAAAACCCTGGCAAGAACCGAAGCGGGGGGCCGCTCTGTAATCTCTAAAACTGTCCCGATGAGTGGGCAGGACTGGAGAAATTACTCTTGAAATATGATTTTAATGTTGACAGTTAGAATCACTTAAACATTCTAATACACAATAGGGGGACTTTTATATTCAACATTGATAATTATATTATGTAGCATATATGTTGTGTTTGTTATCAGCTGACTAGATTATGTGCTTATGTAGCGCTCTGTTCTGTTCATGGATGAGTATTATGACTGTGTATGTTGTGTTTACACAGGTGCTTTGTGTATAATCTATAAGTCAAGAGTGCTTTGTTTGTTTGAGCCTTTTCATAGAGTCAGATTCATGTACCTTTGCCGTCTAGGTGGAGTAAAGCCTGTCATTTCTCACTGAGGTTATTATCCATTGTCTCTTCAAAAGAAAATTGAGACTAGCCGATAAGTGCCGACTGAAAGCTTCCGGTATTTTCCCAGGGGCGCTTCGGTAATGGCAACCCACGGCTCACATCTCTTCCTCCCTCCACAGTGACCTTGATAGCTCAGTTGCATGTTGCAGTCGCAGAGTTTTGAGTCTAGAACTCACAGATCTTATTTCGCCCACAGAGTCAAACCAGCCGCTCACTCCTATTTCCTTGTGCTACATCCATTCGACACGTTCTTCGAGCACGGCGTGGAGAATGAACTTAGTCAGAGCTGGAAAATCTGTTTTATTATATAAAACAGCAGGTCAGTTCAGGGTTATGGAACTTTTTTTTTTACCCCCTGAGGAGCGAGTTACCCCTCGTTCACCTCACAGTAGCATCACCCTATGGTTTCTTACTCTCCAAAGCCCCGAAGTATTTATAAGAATCTCACTCTTCCTCCCTCTCTCTCTTTCACACCATCACACTATCACAGATGGCCTTAAAGGGATGGTTCACCCAAATATTATTTGTTTTTTTTGGTTATTATGTTCTCACTGTCATGTAATTTTGAATGTCATGAAGTCTTAGAATGGCAGTTTGTAGCTTAATATTAAAGATAAAAAAATATTAGGGCTGCAAAATGATTAAACACGATTAATCGCATTGAGTTTGTTTACATATATGTGTGTGTACTGTGTGTATTTATTATGTATATATAAATACACACATACATATACACACGTATTTATTAAGGAAAATATGTTAATTTATATATAAATTATTTATATTTATATATAAATTATATACAAGTATGAATGTATACATATTTTTTTTTAAATATATATGTGTGTGTATTTATATATACAGTGCATAATAAATATACACAGTGCACACACATATAGTTTATAAACATAAACTTTTATTTTGAATGCGATTGCTTGTTTTGCAGCCCTAAAAAAATAAAAAAATAATATATATATATATATATATATATATATACATATAAATAAATAAATTATATATATATATATATATATATATATATATATACATGTTTAAGGTAAGATTTTTTTAAATATATAATTCGTTAATATTTTTAATTCAGCAAGGATGCTTTAAATAGATCAAAAGTGACAGTCAGGAAGACATTTATAATGTTACAAAACTTTTTATTTTAAATAAGTGCTTCAAACTTTTTATTAATCAAAGAATCAAAAAATATATATACGACAGTTTCCACAAAATAATTAAGCAGTAAAATTAGTTTCCAACATAAGAAGAAGTACTATTATTAATAACTGAGCACCAATAATACTTGATGATAACTGAACACCAAATCAGTATATTAAAATGATTTCTGAAGGCTCATGTGACACTGAAGACTGGAGTAATGGCTGCTGAAAATTTATTCAGAAGAATAAATTACATTTTAAAATAAATTTAAATAGAAAAAGGAAATTTTAGTAATATAGTATTTTAGTATTACTGTTTTTACTGTATTTTTATCAAATAAATGCAGACTTGATGAGCATTCAAGACTTCTTTCAAAACATTAATATGAAAATATGGTGTGTGTGTATATATATATATATATATATATATATACATACATACAGTACATACTGTATATGCATTTGTCTCTTCAAATCTGTCTGTCAATCATCCAATCCTTCATTTTTACACCCATTTGTTTCTTTCTCTCTTTCTCTCTCTCTCTTGCTCACTAACAAATGATCTCTCATCTTTATATCTCTCTTTATTGTCACCATCTCTTTTGCTTTCTGTCACTGCCTTGTTCTTTCACAGGTTCCTCATCTCCTTCCTCCTCATTAATTACAGCCTCTCTGCCTTTGCATCTGAATAGGAAGCTGCATCTCTCAGTCTAATCACTGTAAAGCTTCGTTGTCATGGTCCAGACGTCTGCTGAGGTCAGTGCAGTAATGAAAAGCTCACTGACCACGGACACATTCATCTAAAACCAGTTCTGCTCATATTAAAGCCTGCCTTTGGCAAAGTAATGGGTGTGAAAGGTATGATTTTAAGGGTATCGGATGCAAAATTGCTGATTTATGGGAGATTGTGATTGATTGGCTGTAATGGTCTCTGATGATGGTGAAATAGGGGTTAAAAGTGCAAACTGAGAGGTTAAACAGAGGTGGATTTCTCTTGTTATAGGTGCATTTGATGGCCAGAACATAACATTCCTTTATAGTTTGTTGTCTATCTGATTTTTTTGGTGACACTGAAGAGAAGATGAGAAAGGATGCAGTGTGTTTTTGCGTGTGTGTGTGTGTGTGTGTGTGTGTGTGTGTGTGTGTATGTGTGTGTGTGAGGCGGGGTCTCTGCAGTATCCCGTCACTCCTCCCCTTCACGCTTTGTGTGTGTACTCAACCATGCCTTTCTGTTTACAAGGCTGACGCGTGATGGAGAGAAAGAGAAAGAGTCAAAGAAAGACACTAAAGCTTGCTTGCATCTTTAAAAGAGGAGAAAGAAACAAAGAGAAGAGAATAAATAATTGACAGTGTGACAGAAAAAAATGAGTCAGTATTTTCTTCATAAAATGTAATGGTTGTGAACTTTGTGGCTGAATATACCTAAAGACCGAGTAAAAGCAAGGCAGCATAATGACAATGGAAGAATCCCAATAAATCTGTGCAGATATTGGCTCAGACCTGCTGCCAACCCCCTTTTCCTCCCCCCATGACTCCCTAGACTCTCTGCAGAATATTTTAACCCTTTCGGGCAATCTGTTTTACATTCCACCTGTGCTGAGGGAGGGATAAGCCTCTTCCTATCCTCCTAGGACAGAGTCAGGGACCTTTGTCTAGTGATTACTGTTTCAAATAGCTATGAAAGAAGATACAGAATATTTTACCTCATTACTGCAAGGATTGTTCTTAATAGAACATGTATGCACTGTTTCTGTGACAACAGATTATGTTTTTTGCCTCAATATGAGGTGTGAAATGACAATTTTAGCATCATAAGGATATAGGTTTTACAAGCAGTTTTAATTTTCAGTAATACGCTATATTTGGGTCCCCAAAATCTTAAATAATCTGGAAATATCAGGGAATTTAACTGTGAAATTTAGCATTGTGAAATTATCACATTTCTATACAAAAAAATAAATGCCACATTCAAATCTAATCAGATAATAATAATAATAATAATATATATATATATATATATATACACATATATTTATAATTTATATTTAATTAATATTTTATATATTTACAACCCTATAGAGAATAAACAGTTTAAAGAAGGTATAGATGGATTTTTATAATTTATTTGAATACATTTTGAATTTTAATATCATATTTTAGTTTTTTTAATATATTTTATTGCTCTTATATTTATTATTATTATTATTATTATTATTTTACAGCATTTATCAATCTTGGATAATGTGCATGTATAAATATGCCATTGTTTCTTGTTAGTTCAACTTTTTTCATAATGCATTAACCTATACAATTTTTATTTTTTAAAATTTTAGTATTAATCTATGTAAAAATTGCTGTTTCTAACTAACATTAATACATGCTGTAAAAGTATGTTGTTCATTATTAATTTGTTTTTATTATTGCATTAACTAATGTTGTAAATGTTTACCATATTGTAAACATATTGCATATAATAATATAAATATGTAAAAATAAAATAAAATGAAATACCTGTAATCATGAACTACTTGGGAAAAAAAGATACCCTACCTTTAACCGTGACATTGTTATATTGTCTGTGAGATCAGATTTCTTTTTACAGAGTTTATATTTTGCACAGGAGTCTTTGTTGCAATGCAGTATGTGATCAGGGGACCTTGACTGACAGATGTGTGTGTGTGCTGGGATAGAGGACTCAGCATCAGGACAAAGATACAGCGCACGTGGCAGAGATGCGCATATGCAGTAGCCCTGCGCAGGGATAAAAACGCATGCTTGTGTGTGTTTATGTGCCTGAACTCTCTCTATAGGCAGTCTAGACAAAGAGCCGAGCCGACCCTGTTCACCCCGTGACAGAGAGAGTGAGTGAATGCATCGCTGCAGTCAGGGAGTAATAAAATGTGTCTGCCGGTCCAGGACAAAGCAGCCGAGGTGGTGTGGAGAAGAGAGAGAGAGAGAAGGAGGTAGAGAAAGAGGGGATGTTGGGGGAAGGGTTCCACTCTTTCTTTGTTCCATTTTTCATGAAAACCCCATTGTGTGCAGGGAGCCCTGTCCTGTCCTGTCCCGTACTGCAGGAGTAATTACTGTTTCAGCTTTTTTTAGAAGGAGAGGAGAGAGTTGAGAAGGAGAGATAGTGGGGTTCATTTCAAGCCCCAAGAGGATCAGCACAGTCCAAAATTCTCTCCGCCACCTGCATTGACAGACATGCAGTGTATACGTGCAACCGCAGATTCATAACTGCGAAATCTCTCTTAGGCATTAAAGGAATAGTTCACCCAAAAATGAAAATTCTGTCATTATTACTCACCCTCATGTTGTTCCAAACCTGTAAGACCTTCGTTCATCTTCAGAATACAAATTAAGATATTTTTGATGAAATCCGTGAGCTCTCTGACCCTGCATAGACAGCAACACAATTGACACGTTCACGGCCCAGAAAGGTAGTAAGGACATTGTTAAAATAGTCCATGTGACATCAGTGGTTCAACATTACAACCGGTGTGGATTACTTGTGGATTATTGTGGTGTTTTTATCAGTTGTTTGGACTCTCATTCTGACAGCACCCATTCACCGCAGAGGATCAATTGGTGAGCAAGTGATGTAAAGCTAAATTGATCCAAATCTGTTCTAATGAAGAAATAAACTCATCTACATCTTGGATGGCCTGAGGGTGAGTAAATTTTCAGGAAATTTTCATTTTTGGGTGAACTGTTCCTTTAATAGGATAATAAATATTGATTTCAAAGAATTGAATATATAGCGTTTACAATATAAATCTTTACTGAGAGGCAAAGTTATTTGTTGGCCGTCTCTGTTTGTTTGCGCATGTTGTGTTTGTCAATGCGCTTGTGTGTGTGCATGCATGAAGTCTCAGGTTAAGTGTCGTCTTCTCACTGTGAGGTGTGGATGGGGTGGTAATTGTATGGCTCAGGGTCAGTATGTTTGTTTCTAGTGTAAGTGTGTGTGTGTGTGTGTGCTTGACTTCCTACTCTGTCAAATGTCAGTCACACCAAGTGTTTGTGTGTGAACCAGCTGCAATGCAATTAAGCACGGAGTGCTGGCGTGATAAGCTGCCGTGAGCTTGTGTGTGATGTGTGAGTGACGTCTGAGTGTGTGTGTGTGTTTGTGTTTTATCAAGCATGCAAGCATAATTGCTTCAGGATGGAAACATAAACACGCTGTATATTGGTTGACTTTAGAAGAATTTACATGTTATTAAATGTAGTAATACCTCTGTATGTCAGTTTCCATCATTTGAAAGGATTTACAGCCAGGAATGTCTCTGCTTTATACATGTAGCCACAGGAAATGTGCAACTGTGACCTTTCTTTTGCTATCGTTATGTGTTTTCTGTTATAAGATGTATGGCGGGATGTAAGGGGATAAAGATAGGGAGGTTTCAGAGATATGCAGAATGAAGTCAATGGGTACTATAAGCTCAATAGCAGTCTGTCAGTCATTTGATTGGTTTTTAAGTGGGATTTGTTCACTGTGTCTCACCATTTGTCCTTCGGTTTATTCTGTTCATTGTGATTGGTGATATTGTGTGTTAATTGTGGCCTCTCAATTTCAAGGGCTTTTCAAGAGCTTTGCAAGAGCTGTGCACTGTTTGTGGTTTCTGCTGTAAAAGCTGCTTAAATCAGCCTATGTTGGTTTTAGCGTGTCCCAAAATCTGGCCGAGCTGGTTCTTCCATACTAACAAGCTAAAACCAGCAAAACAAACTAAATAATAGAACATAATTTGATTGTCATAATAATTGTAATGTAAAGTTTAAAATGGTTTGTATATATTTACTGTATATACTACCATATAAAAAAAGTTTAAGATCAGCAAGATTTGAAGGAGTCTTATACTCATAAAGGCTGAATTATTTGATCAAAAATACAGAAAAGTCAGTAATATTAATTTAAAATAACTGTATCATTACTACATAATATGGTGATTTGCTGCTCAAGAAACATTTATTATTATTATCATTAGTAAAAACATTTGTGCTGCTTAATATTTTTGTGGAAACCATGAACCAGAAGTATGGAGAGATTTAACATTCTGCTAAGAATAAAAGAGTGTAAGAGACTACATGCCCTTAAGAATTGTGATTGACAGGCTTATATGAACCTTCTTCTCCTGAACTTTATTACAATACCTTTTATACCTCATTCACATCATTACTGTCAAAATACAACTGCCTAAGATGGCATTTAAGACATTTACACTGCATGTCACACATCTCATCAGCCTTTGGTTCGTCTGAAATGACAAAGGTGGTAGCTAAGCAGATTTTCTCAGACCTGTGTTGTTACGGAGGGCGCGGGGGTGTTCAGAGAGGTGTAATGATTCTCCTGTCTTCTGCATATCTGCTCATTATTCACCTCTCTTCCTCAGTCCGCAGGATCTGTTTATCCCACCGAAATCTTATTTGAGAGTCACAGAGTAATAACTCTGTCTATTCTCCTCCAAATCTCCTGACCTTCTGATAAATGGATCGGAGATTATGCATCTGACAAATGGATTTACATGTGACATAATTAGGATGGATTTGGTGGCAAGTGGTGCGGTAGGCAGATCGCTCGTAGCCCTCGGCAGGAGGGATTCATTTAGAAGCTGAAGACGGAAATCTTGTTAGAGACACTGGGAGGGATTGTTGTTGTTGTTGTTTTTTTATTCTACCACCGCAATATGACTGTTTCCCAAATCTGAGCAGCACAAGCAGCTAATGAGAAGTGTGGGATGTGTTTTGTTCTCTGTTGTGCCAATACCTGTGGAGATTTGAATGGACAACTTGCTTCCAAGCTCTCAAGTTCCACCTGTGTGTTTTGTAATAGTAGAAAAGGGGAGTGGTAGAAGAGTATTAAAGATAAAAGGAAAGAAGCAGAATAGGATAGAGCCATATTCGAATCAGTATTTCCCACATGAGCACCACATCTCAACGTATCAATAAGCCGCTGCTCTGGCGTAAAGAGTGGTTTAAGGAAACAATAGCGACACAGTCACCTGTTACCTCGGGAGAATTGGGGCAACACTGAGCTGAATGTAGCCCATAGCTTTCTTCTCAGATCGATGAGTCCGCCTAACCGCACTGCAGGAGCTGAAGCTGCATTTAGCTCTGTTCCCATGACTCCGTCTCTCTCTGACCCTTCTCTGCATCTCCATACTGCACGGGTTTAACACAAGAAACACTGATATTATACAACTCACAAACGTACTGTAAACAAATTCACATTTAAGGTAGGAATCTGGGTCATTTGGTGGAAATTCTGCAGGGGTTTCTGCAGTATTGGGTCACCATTACATGGTTTCAGCCTCAGACGCAGACAAAGTTGCGATGGTTTTGGGAAACAGTTGTAACTAGCTAGTTATTTTTCTAACGATGCATCGTACTATGGTAGTTAAGAAGGTTTTTCAGAAAACACAGTGTTAATAACTTCAAATGAAGAAAAGACGGTTTGAAAAAAGAGAGTTTAGTTTGAGCAAAGTAAACGATTCACAAACTGTGTATTCAGTTTTGTTTTGTCTGTGAAACAATTCTGGACATCCGTAATATTTTTTAATATTTCAGATAAACCCACCTTAAAATGGCACTTAAAAACAAAACCAATGATTGTTCACTTTATGTGTCTGTCAGACAGAACAAGCTGGGCTAAGTACCAAACCGTATGCTGTATTTACATATGCTGTCTATTAATATACATATACTGTTTATTACTCAAACTAATTGGGCTAGAAAAAGTAAACATTGTTGATTCAGGCACTACAGGGAGTGTGAAGATGTCCAGAGCTCCTAGATTTTGCACCAATTTCTTGCTTGTTATCAGTGCTGCCAATCTGGTCAGATTCAACAAAAAAGTTTTATGTGTGGAATCATGAACTTACGGAGATATGTATTTTTGCTTTGTGAGGCATTAAATGAGAGTCATTAAATGAGAGTCATACGGCCAGTTCTTATCCCAGAATTGCATTTCCTAACAGCCATATGCCACTCCTCACCCACGGCCTGTCAGCACAGCTTGCCAAATTGTGTCACATATAACAGTATAAGAGCATGAGCTGTAACCTAAATTAAACCTAAACATTTATGATTTTAGGGGCTTGATAAGAATAAGAATGATTGTATTGTTTTATATTGTCTTTAAAGGTGAATATAGAAGGACTTTGATTATTTTTAAACCTAAAAGATCCATCTGTCAGCATTATGTTAGCAAAAAGGTGTTTTTTTTATCATGGTTACCTTGTAATGGCCATCAATGGAGAAAGATGGTGTACTTTAGGACCATGGGCTAGACTTCAGCAAGCTAATCATGCTAAGTAGCCATATCTTGAGCCGTTGTGGTGCGCTAATGTTTGATAAAGTATGCAGTAATATGTGTACTACTTAATAATTAGAAGGCTAACTGGTTCTTTTGTGTGTGGTTCATGAGCTGTGCTATTTTTTGGCAGTCTGTGTGTGTAGTGTGTTTGGTATGTCATTTGGAGAGAGTGGCATTGTGGGTAGACTCAGCAGGGCTTGATACTGCAGGTCAGGATTTGGAAATGATCTGCCATTGTTGGCCCAGCAGCTCTCCACCCAAGCGAGAATAAGCCACCCTGTCCCACTCACTGTTCCTGTGGACAAATGCTTTTTTAGGGCAGAGTAATTTGATATTGGAATCTCAATTCCTTCCTCTCTCACCCCTAATTCAATCTCCCGCCCCAAACTGTGTTTATCCTCTTCTATGAGGGCTGCGTGATGAACAGACCTGACTTTCTGCTAAGTGGCTTTCTGATTCTTTCATCCGTTCTCTTTTTTCTCTCTCTCTATGTGTCCTTCACCCTCTCTCTTTCAATCTCTGTCTCTCCCCTTGTCATTTTAAAGTAGTGTATGTTCATATTTCCCGTTGATTCTGAACAAGAATAATGAAAAAGCTTATTAGTCCGCACATTTTTGCTCTGCGGTGCTGTTTATGAGTATTTGTTGTGGGTGAGTTGTCACTGTCATCTGCCATGTTTGTCTGAGACAGATTGAGCGCTCCATGCCGCCGCATCGGTCTCCTCAGTCCTGCGTACTTCATCTTTGTCTCAGAATATTGCTCTCGGTCTGCCGGTCTGCTGCCATACTCAGCCTTTTGCTCTGGAGACAATCCTTTACCAAACACTAAACACAGATAAGAGCCCAATGACTGAGTGTTATTTAACACAGTATCAGATTTGGTTTCAAACTGGTCAGATAATCTCATGTCTTTTGTCTTTGTTTGCCAGGTCAAATATTGTCAAGATTAACACTATGAAGTCCATACGGTTCTATCTATACATATGAAAAAGTAATATAAGAATCTTATAAAATGGCTGTCATTGCCATATAAGTAGATATATGTCTATACATGGCATACTATATAAATTATATACATTAGACTTAATTGTATATAAATATTATATATTTTATATATAATTTTATTTTTTCAGTTTATACATACATATATATGTGACCCTGGACCACAAAACCAGTCTTAAGTCGCTGGGGTATATTTGTAGCAACAGCCAAAAATACATTGTATGGGTCAAAATTATTGATTTTTCTTTTATGCCAAAAATCATTAGGATATTAAGTAAAGATCATGTTCCATGAAGATATTTAGTAAATTTGGATTTTTTTGCACCCTCAGATTCCAGATTTTCAAATAGTTGTATCTATTGACACTTAAGACTGGTTTTGTGGTCCAGGGTCACATATATATATATATATATATATATATATATATATAGTATATATATATACATGTGTGTGTGTGTGTGTGTATATAATGTAATATAATACATTACATTTTAATTTAATTCTATTGTATTGTTAATTTGTCATGACATATCAATGATGTTAAATCCTCATTTTACCTTCTTAACTCCTTTCCATATTGGATGGTATTGTCTGTAAATATGCAGTGTATGTTATTGTCTGCAAATATAGTCATGTCATATCTGATTTAAAAAGGAATCTGAAAAAAGATTCACAGAACTTTCAGAAATAAGTGGGGATTTCAGCACACTAAATAGAGCAACTAAGATACTTATCTTTTACCTTGATGGGATCATATTGCTTTATATCTCCTTGACCGAGTTCAATCAGCAGTGAAGATTAAGGTTTAGCTGTGCCGTACCTCTCCAGGTGACTCCTCCAGGACAGAATAATCATTCCACACAGATAAATAACCCCAGAATGGGATGTGATGGAGTGGGAATGGATTTGAATCACATAGCTGCTGCAAGCTATTTTCAGTTATAGGAAAAGTACAGCCGAGGACATTTTAGTGAGCATGCTCCACCTCAAGTGTGTGTGTGTGTGTGTGTGTGTGTGTGTGTGTGTGTGTGTGTGTGTGTGTGCAGACTGCAGAGCTGCCTAAACTGGCATTAATCACCTGTTTCTATCCCAGCCACCATATCCAGCTTTTGTCTCAGAATAATAATAGAGTGAAAAAATGTCACCTATTTACCTAAAGGGCCTATTTATATGTTCAATTGTCCTCTTCACCTGTAAAGGTGAGAAAAGGAAAATAAGTGTTGAGCAGTGATTGGGACACCTTTACACACACACACACACTGAAGAAAGAGTTCTCCAGCAGTCTGTGAGATAGGGTTGTCATGGCAATGGGACTAGACCTGTAGTTTCCCAAGAATTATTTTCATGACCGTGTTACTGCATAATCTCATTGTCTGATATTATCTCCAACATCCTCCATGATAATAATATTCAGCTCAAGGAATTCATTGTTTCCTACTCAAGCTTTCTGACAATAACCCTTAATAAATGTTACCATGGTAACCACCAGAGTTTCCACCAAAATACAATACAGTTATTGTTTTGTACAGTAAAACCATAATTAATACAGGATCTCATTTAAACGCTGGAAGAATTCCCTTAAAGGGACAGTTCACCCAAAAATGAAAGTTCTGTCATCATTTTACTCTCCATTTTTGTCATTCCAAACCTGTTTGAAACCCAAACACAAAAGAAGATATTTTGAAATGTTGGTAAACAAACAGTTTTGGTTCCCATTAGCTATGATTCCATCCACCTATTTTTGGGATATCACATAAAAAATGTTGGATGGAAATGCCAAGATGTGCATAAATTCTAAAAATGTGCATAAAGATGTATGCGCTCAACTAAGTTGGATTCATTTCTTATCCCGTAAGAAAACGTGCATAAACTACGATGGAAATACTTTTGCAAAGACATGACTTTGCAATGGGAAAGCATAACTGGACCAACCAATGGACTGATCTCATGGCACAGCATCTGAAATGCTAGTTTTGTCATTCTAAAATTATTGAGCAGTCTCTTCAAAGTGCTTCGTTATAATTAACTCCAAGAACTGTGTTCTCAAACAGCAGGCGTTTTGTCTGCGCGCTCTGAAGCTCATAATTTATTGTATACAAAAATTATTATATACAGTGCCTTCTCCTACCGCTGCAAATTGAATTTTTTTTTATGATATTCAGCGCAAGTTAATCAGGAAGTGATGATTTTGTTCTCTTCAACTCACTGGATAGAAACGGTGCTTTTTTTGCAAATGTTTTATGCAATATTCCAATTTTGCACATAAGTTTAATTCATAACTTTGGATGGCTAATTGACTTCTATTGTGTTTGTATTGTATTGTACTTATATTCCATTGTATTCCAGACTGTTTGGTTGCCAGCATTCTTCAAAATATCTACTTTAGTGTTCAATAGAAGAAAGAAAGTCATAAGCCTTGTTCAGACTGTCAGCCCAAATCCGATTTAGTGCATATCCGGATGGAATCTGATTTGAATAACTGACTGTCCACACAGTGTATCGCAACACTGTTTGCAATACTGATATTGCCTTACAACATGACAACATGTTGCCATCATGCTGGATTATATTTCGTCTTATGAGGCAGCGGCAGAAACGCAGGAAGCTGGAATGTGCGACTTTATTCCGTGCTGCCATCTCCGTTGGTCTCAAAACTCAAAGAGATGCATATACCAGCAGTATATTGTCTTTTTCCTCTTGACTTACACTTTGCAACAACACAAGTTTGTTTCTGCAAAGACGTCTGGCATGTTTTCTACAAAAACGTCTGAAGTGTTAAGGTTTTACATGCCGTGACAACATAAAATCTGATGTGTCCGGTCAGACTGATATGGATTTCCAGGAATGCGATGTGAATAGGATTGCAAACCACATATGAATGTAACTCGAAACCGATTTGCAAAAATCGGATTCATTGTAGTTTGTTGCCGTTCACACTATTTAAATATCGGATTTGCACAAAAATCAGATTTGGGCTGACAGTTTGAACAGGTTTGATACAGGTTTGGAATGACAAGAAGGTTCTATTTTGGGTGAACTATCTCTTTAAGAGACTATGAAATTTTGGTGGAAACTATGGTTAGGTTGTTGTATTCTTGTTAATTAGAAAAATTTTTGTGTACTTATTTGATTATCTTCTAGAATATTATTTTTCCTAGTCACTTTCCATTGTGTCACATGATTTTCCTGCAAATAAACAACCATGTCTCCTTGATGAGTTTGGAGCCCATGGGATTCACACGTGCAAATTAAGAATACACAAAGTGTGCACATACAAAACACACTCATATTATGCACATTTGTAACACCGCCAAGTTGTGTCATTTAACGTCCAGTCCTGTCCTGTGTGTGTGACTAATAGTCTGTTTTAATCACTTTATATTGAGGCTGGATGGCGTCATCCATCACTTGTGTTGTTAATGTGCTGATATTATTCCCCATGTTGCTCTTGCCTGCAGCTGTCTCCACCCTGTCCCTGACCTGTGACACAAAGACACCTCTCAGGAAAAAAATAAATAAATACATACATGATAAGAATAAGAAAAGCTGTAGCAGATTGTGTTTTGATTCTCACACAAAGCTGTAATATAACTTTAGATGATCTAGGTCATATGGAGTGCTTTTATGGTGTTTTTGGAGCATGAACTATATGGAAAAGAGCAGCATGAACATTTTTTTTTGTGTTCCTTGGAAGAAAGGAATGATTTAAACCAATATGCGAGAGAGTAGATGATGAACGAATCTTCAGTTTTGGGTGAACTTACCCTTTTGGTTCCTTTCAAAATGAAATGCGTATAAATGTGAGTGTGTATTAGCTTAGCTTTAAGATGAGGGCAGCTTGTTTACTCTGAGCTTTCTTGTCTGCGCCAGCAGCTCCCACATCATCTCTCCATAACAACCTCTTTCTCTCTCATTCTGTGCTGTTTAAGGTCTGCAGTTTAATTGAAGCTTTTTTTGGGCTTTTCTGAATGGAGCTGAAATGAAGGTGCTTCTTGTGCAGGAGGTGTGACAGCTCTGTGACTCTCACTCCTTTTTTCTCACCCCCTCCATTTAACGCTTCCCTCCTGTTTCTCTGTCTATCCATATTTATCTCTTTTTTTCACATCTTTTCACACTATATCCCACCCTCCAGCACACCTTTTCAGCTCAAGTTAGCTGTCATGTTCTCGCTCTGTTCCTCTCTCCCACTGTCTGTCTTCATCTCTTTCTCTCTCCATAGATTTCAGCCTTGGCCTTTGTCTGTCTGCATGTCCCTCGCTCCGCCTAAACATTCCGGGCATCCTGGAAAAGACAGTGTCGCTGTTTGCCAGATGGCTTTTTTGGCCATCAGTATGGTTCAAATACATCCTTTTAGTCAGCCAACTGCATGCGAATATTTACTCTGCTTTGTAACAGCACTCCAATTATCTCTCATGTACTTGTACTTCTTTAAAAGCATCTGTAAAGCAGAATACAGATGTGTGTGTCACAGCCGCCACTCTTGAGCCTGGTTTACACCTGCTGTTAAGATCCGTTTCAGGAGATCTAATCAAAAGAGACAGATTGCTGTGTTTACCTGGCAGAAACATACGTTTTAAGGGGAGGGTCTCTGATTTTTGTGAATGCAGAGTAGACTATTAATGTTAACAGAAGAATATTAATTATATAAAAACACATTGTATGTAATGCTTTAAGCCTGTTTATATGGTGCATTAAAAATTATTTGTAATACATAATAAAGCTATATTTATTTAAAAACATCATAATTTTAGAATTAAATATAAAATATATATATTTAAACTAGTGCTGTCAAACGATTAATCGCGATTAATCGCATCCCAAATAAAAGTTTTTGTTTACATAATATATGTGTGTATACTGTGTATATTTATTATGTATATATAAATACAAACACATGCATGTATATATTTAAGAAAAACATGTTATATTTATATATTAAATATATTTTTATATAATATAAATTATATGAATATAAATATAAACTTTTAAATACATGTAAATATTTTCAAAATATATACTGTATGCGTGTGTCTTTATATATACAAAATAAATATATACAGAAGACACACATATATTGTGTAAACAAAAACTTTTATTTTGGATGCGATTAATCGCAATTAATCGTTTGACAGCCCTAATTTAAACGTATAAATGTTATTTTATAAAACAAAATATGTTTTATAAAATTATTATATTATATTATATTATATTTTACAAACTATCTAAATTTCTGCACTGATTACTTATAAAATGTGGTCCAGTCTTTAAAAGGATAATCCACCCAAAAATGAAAATTACCCCATGATTTACTCACTGTCAAGCCATCCTAGGTGTATATGACTTTCTTCTTTCAGACAAATACAATCGAAGTTATATAAAAAAAAATGTCCTGGCTCTTCCAAGCTTTATAATGGCACTGAATTGGGGTCGAGATTTTGAAGCACAAAAAAGTGCATCCATCCATCATAAAAACTGCTCCACACAGCTCCGGGGGGGTTAATAAAGGCCTTCTGAAGTGAATTGTTTCATTTGTGTAAGACAATTATCCATATTTAAAACTTTATAAACTGCAAGTAAAGTGCTAATGTTATTAGTCTGTAAATAATTTTTTAATCTGTGCATGATCTGCTAGCCAAGTCAACTTTCATAACGCTATATGTTTTAGCCTTGAAATTGCTGTGTTCAGAAACAAAAAGAGGCACTTCAGTTATTCAAAACCCATCCTTTTACCATAATAATAACCTACATGTTCTCCATATAGAATCATTATCATAAGACCAGTGAATCAGCGTCTGTGGAAATGAGATCGAGTCTGATGACTGCTGAATGAAGTGAAGCAAATTTCCATCCATTCTGTAAAACGTATGCAGAATGTTTGTGACTACAATCTCACTCACTTGTCACAATGTTTTGAGGCGCTGTCAAATCCTGTCCCAACGGAGGAGTGAGAGGAACTTGACAGACAAACTAGAGCACGCTCGACTGCTGTAAAGTAGCATCTTGCATCCCGTTCAGTGGGAGTGTATCAACATTTTCTCATTGCTGAGACATCAAAGACATGAATTTTCCATAAACGAAGTCTTTCGGGGCATCTGTGAGAAGTGTTTTTCAATATCAGTGCAAATGTGTGAATTACTCATCAGGTTTTAACTCATAGGGGTCACCTGAGTGAACACAGCAGGTCTGAAAATGCTGTATATTCCTGGAGCATATTTATTTAGTTGTATGCACTCCAATAATCTTTTGTTTTACATATGACTATAAGGCTGGTAAACCCTGTAACATTCACATGACACATTTTTGTATGGATGTAATGTAGGAGCCTTTGTGTGTCTTTTAAACCCTCAGGATTTTCCCTGAATTATAGCCTGAAGTCTTCAGATTGATCATGTCTCATATTTACAGTGGCATTACAGATCTGTACACCATGTCTGGGTATCTTCAGGCTATGCGTAATGGACAAACAAGGTCAACTAATCAGACCGGTTATAATGTGCGCTTTTGAGAACTGAAGATTTGGCCAGAGACTAGCTCTACAACCAGGTCAGTGTGTCACAAGCCCTCTGTCGAGCTCTCGTCCTGTTAGGGGTAATAGCAGATCCACAAGCAGAAACAGTCGATAAACATTAATGATATAGTGACCAGGGGCTGTCAAGCCCCTGAAAGCACCATAAAAACGCCCTCACTTTTGATTCCTTGCGATATGGCTCCTATAAATATTCTCACATTGGTTTTTACGAACTAATACCAAAGATTTTGTTCAGTTTGCACTCTAAAAAATGCTGGGTTAAATACAACCCAGTGCTGGGTAAATATTGGACAGAACACATGCTGGGTTGTTTTCAACCAACAGTTGGGTTAAATGTTTAACCCAACCTTCTGGGCAGTAAAAACAACCCAGTCGCTGGATTTGTCCATATTTTACCCAGCGCTGGGTTGTATTTAACCCAGCATTTTTTGGAGTGTGGCTGTCCTGATGTGCCCTGCACTGCCTGATCCCACTAGAACTACAGTAAGAAACTTCATATTCATTCAAGCCTCTTATGTGACCACATGCGCTGTTGTGCTGAAATATTTAATTCTTCTCTCCAACTTTTACATTATTCACCGTGAAGCAGAATTTGGATAGCATCACTTCTCGTCGTCATTGTTAAGGCCTCTTCTTTCACATGGTTCTTGTTTTGTCTCAGTGTCCTTTGATTTTTGCTCTGCACCTTGATTGACACACACATCCTCAGTCCATGACAGGAAGAGAAGGGCTTTCAAGTACCATTAGTCTCGCTGAATTAAGCCTGTTTTCTGAGCCGCCACTCGCTTCCTCTCCTCAGGTCCGTCCCTGATCGCCCCCGCCGTGGCCAAGCGACAGCAGAAATATGGCGATGATTACCGCGAACCATCAATAATTCCCAAAGCAGTTGTGTTTTTGATTTAATTAAGCCCGTCTACTTGAGCTCATTGTCTTGACTGAGTAATTTGAGGGTGCTCGCTGTTCATTTTCTGTTATTATTAGGAGTTTAACGCTGGATGGGAGAGCTGGTGCCATGTCCGGTCAAACTCCACCATGCCCCAGTTTCACACTTGATAAACCCTCTTTTCAAGATTGGCTGGCAGGCTCACCCTGACTCAGGCATCTGTTCCTGCCTCGTCTGGCTGCTCTGAGGAGCCTTGTGGTGCTGTTTGGTGCAGATTTTTCTGCTTACAGAGCACATCGAGTCCAACACAGCACTGAGGATGCTTCTCCTCATGGTGCATTGATTTCTTTTTGCTCAGAAAATAAATAAATAAATAAATAAATACATTTGTGCCAACTTGCTGTGAAGGAGTGGTTTGGCTAGTATTAAAAGCATAAATCAATTAAATATTAATTAAATACAAAAATAAATAATTAATGTATAGAAATAAATAGAATTTTCAGTGAGACATAAATTACTATTTATTAGAGCATTTATACATATTTATGAAGTTTTGAATTAATTTTTTCCACATTTTCGTGCATTTATTTCCAAACCTATTTATTTATAGATGGTATTTTTTAGGTCAGCATTTATTTATTTTCACCTTTATTTTTTATATTTTATTTAGTGTATAATATTTCCACATTTATATATTTCTGTCCGTTTGTTTGTTTGTATGCTTGCTTTAATATTGATTTAATATTCTTTCTTTTTTACGTTTACGGTTTTCATTTTAATTTTAGTTTTAGTTTGTATTTTTTTGTGCATTTGTTATTTATATATATATTTTAAATATTTATTTTTAGCTTTAATTTTGCATTATTTTATTTAAATTTTAGTTTTAGTGATTTTGGTACTTCACTTTTTTATTTCAATGAGTTGCCAAAGCAATATTTCTCATTTTTATTTAAGTTTTTTAAATTTATATTTTTCATATTTGTACTCTATTTAAGCTTTTTTTATATCAATTACAGAAATTATTTTAAAAGGATTTTAAGATATATATTTTTAATATAGGTTAAGAGATTTTAATCAAAAGGAGTTTAATGTTTTTAATACAGTAGATAACAAAAGCAATATTTATGCATTTAATATTTTACACATTTTTCAGTCTGTATATTAATAAGGAGGTGGATTTTCTTCTTCAGCCATAGATCTAAATTGATCTAGATTTAAATTAACTAAATTTGAGAGAATAATACACTGCTAAATGAATGTGTTGACAGAACTGGAGTGGAAAACAGACTCTTTGGCTCATGCTGAAGTCGTGAAGTCTTCTGTGCTATCTTTAGGCCAAGGTTAATTAGCTCCAAAGGGGGCTTGAGAAACACCCGTTGGCCCAGAACAAGCCTCCAGACCAGGCTGAAGAACAGAGCAAACCTGTCCGTTTGTCTGAACCCAGCTGTCACTTCAGTTAACAACAGCAGAGATACAGAAACACAAGAACACCGCGTGCTATGCAACTGTCTACAACAGATTTTCCTGCTGTGATGTCCGTTTTTTCTTAATTACTTGAACCGGAAGGTGTTAATTACTGTTCTTCAATTATCAATAGGCTACATTTATACTTCCTATTAGCATCAGATTGTCTCTTTTTGTGACACTGACAGTGAACAATATAAGAGTCAAATAATAAAATGTAAAATTAAATTGGCTGCCAAACTTGAGCTGATTCTGTACCTTTGTCTCTAACAATATTCAGCACAAGACAGCATTGTTGGTTCGTTAGTTTAACAGATATCAACACACATTCTTTTTTTTTAACCTTGTGTATCTTTTTGCAAGGTACAAAAATGTGTTCGAGATTAAAAAGAAGAGCTGTAGAAAGTTGCACGATGTGTAAACCTGAGGGTAAATATGTCATTAAGGTTGTGCTGGTGTGTTTTTACCCTCTACACAGAAGGCTGATACACACCGCTCTTCAAAGGTTAAGCATAGACCCGGGTTGTCATTCACTGTTACTGTGTTCTTTCATCATGGGTGAATGGGGGTGTTCACCTCACACTGGGGTGAATTCAGCTCCCCAAATTACATGATTTCCTTTTTTGAGACTTGAGAATCTCTTGTTGTGTTACTTTTGAAAGAGCTTTGCTGCTGTCGTACATATCTACATTTATAGAGCTACATGGAAAGACGCATTCTACTTGTGTGCAGTCAGACACATTTTTTATACCATAGTGTTGATTTAGTCATGCACAACCTTATGAGTCAAAGACTAGCCTAGCATATGTACACAGATAACAGATGCAATAGTAATGCGAGTGTACTTTTATATATGATATGTCACTGTATACATTCCGAAAACTGAGCTTTCGAATGGTTGCAATGGTTAAATTTGAAAATGTTATTTTTGCATTGTAGACTGTGAGACATAGTGTAGACTATTCCAAAATGATGCATATTTAGTCGTGACGCATATTGTACCCATGTATATCTATGGCATTGTGCCTACTATTTATTTTAATAATGTTGCTAAAGAAAAATTATTACTTCATACAGTGTTCACATTACATTCCTGCAAAATGACAGCATGTTTTCTTGCAATTGCTGCCTGCTGTGGCAAAAGATGATGACAGTTGCGTTTTGGACCATGCATGCGATGGCAAGCGCGTGGTGGGATATTTTGCTATTAAAATGATCGTGTCAGATGAATTGCATGAGAACTTTATTATCTCTGCTCTCTCGGTATCATCTGACTGAATATTTATGACATTTTACGCATGTGCAGCACTGTGATTAAAACATTTACAGATGTGTCTGAGTGGACAGGAAAACACAAAATGCTATAGTGTGAATGGACAGCGTTTTAGTTAAGAAGCTTTTGTAGTGTGCTAACATATTGTATACTTAAGTTGCATTATAGTGAATTTGAGAAAAGAAGTAGATTGATAATGAACATGCAGGACTAGAACATTAGCTACAAACATTTAATAGATTGTTTGTCATGACTGCTGAGCTTACAGTGTTAGCATTAATTGTTTAGTTGTTCAACTCATATGTACACTCTGCACATAGGCTACAAATAGATCAAACAAGCTGTAATAGCCTATTAGCATTATCAACAACCCTATCAGGCTAGAAAAATATCAGGTGGAGGCGTGTTACTGGTGTTAATAACTGGAATGTAAATCCTTGAATGTAGCTACTTCCAAAAGCAACCAAAGATCTTGATCCAGGAGCAGGTTCTATTTGTGTTCTGTAGAAAAATAGCATGTTAGCTCAGCATGAACTGCTTGAGTGTTTTGTAAGAGCTAGAGAGGGCAGGCTTGGGAGTTTGTTATCAGCTTGAAGGCAGAGTGTGTTTAAGTAGAATATGGTCTCAGGACAGAGTTCTCCTTCCTGTCTTTCATCTCCCTCTTGACCAGGCCTTGCTTTTTAGAGTCAGTGTGTCAGTGGAAGACAACCTGAGGCATTCACTCACAACCACAACCTTCTGTTTTTAAAATGGAATATCTATCTATCTATCTATCTATCTATCTATCTATCTATCTATCTATCTATCACAAAAGAAGATATTTTGAAGAATGTTGGTAACCAAACAGTTGACGGTAGCCATTGACTTATGAAAAAAAATACAATGGAAGTTAAAAATGAAAATTCTGTCATTAATTACTCACTCTCATCTGTAAGACCTTCATTCATCTTTGGAACACAAATTAATTTTGATGAAATCCGAGAGCTTTCTGACCCTGCATAGACAGCAACGTAACTGACACATTCAAGGCCCAGAAAGGTAGTAAAGACATCATTAAAATACACAGTGACAGCAGTTGTTCAACTTTAATTATATGAAGCTACGAGAATACTTTTTGTGCCCAAAGAAAACAAAAATAACGACTTTATTCAACAATTTCTTCTCTTCTTTGTAAGTTTTCAGTGAAGACCTACCTTTCTTGGCCTTGAGCATTTCACTTGCATTGCTGTATATACGGTCAGAAATCTCTCGGATTTCATCAAAAATATCTTAATTTGTGTTCCAAAGATGAACGAAGGTCTTATGGGTTTGGAACAACATGAGGGTGAGTAATTAATGACAGAATTTTCATTTTGGGGTGAACTATCCCTTTAATAACTACCGTAAACTGTTTGGTTGCCAACATTCTTCAAAATATCTTTTTTGAGCTCACCGGAATAAATAAACTTATAAACATGAGCATAAAAATTTTCTTTGATTATTATGCAAGTAAACAATTTTGGGATTATCTAGCGAAAATGTAAATATTACATTGCAATCACAGCAATTTAATACTGGTGATTATTTTATGCACTTTTATTATAGAACATATTATGAAGTTTATTGTACACAGTAAATGTGAGGAAAAAATACCCCGTTGATATGTTGTGTCAATACCGCTTATATTTATGTATGTTTGTGCAATTATGGGATTCGCTGTATGAAGTGTACCTTGATATCAGTCTTAATTTGCTGGTGGGTATGTGGGTGGGTGATTTTAGCACTTCATCAGCCTGCAGGATTGTGGGTGGAACTATGTGACAGTCTGATGCCGCAACGTCAATATGCTTGTTCTCGGATTGTTGCCCATTTAACTGACTGTGATATGGATTGTATGAGCTGTCTCTTTTCCATGGACCTCCTTTCTGATTTCCTGCACAAGCATGTGCACTTGCATCTTACACTTGATGTGATTTAGTGGTCACTTCTTTCTTTTATTCCAGCATAAATTACTCAAGTCTGTTGAGCAAAAATCATTATAATTGATGCGGGAAAAAAAGGCAACCTCTCTCTTCTTACAAATCTATGTTGTGATTGATTCTAGCCCACCTAAGTCACTGACCACCCACCCACTTTACCTAGTCAGCACATGAAACAATCCCAACCCCCTTTTCCCTATTGGGAAAATGTCAGAATGACCTTGCTTTGTTCCTTTTTCTGGTTTGGACCATATCTACATAACGAAACAGCATTGGCTTTCTGTTTGCATATCATAATCATAATTATAGGCAAACAGCTGTTGTGTCAATGTTTTATAGAGATGCAAAAAAACCCTACCTTTGATTAATGGTGTATTTTCATTATTTCTACCCCCTAACTGACTGTGACTGCTTCTTTTTTTTTTTTTTTTGTCCCACGCAAGCAGTGTTGTTAATTACAAGCCGTTTCACACTCTCCCTAATTGTCTTTTTTGTTTTTTGTTGGGCAAACTTGCACAGTAAGAAGCCAACACATGGGGAAATGTTTCTGTCTCATCTTTTTTTTTCAGCAGCACATCAGTCTTCATTTATTAAAATTGGCTTCCTGATTTGGCCATACATAATTCTCAGCAGTGGAGATTTGAAAATTTAATTACTAGAGAAAAGGAGGTACTGCCATCTGCCATTAAAGGACTGAGCCAACCATTTTACTGCTTTGTGTCAATAGACTTCCTATTCTTTACACTGGCTTGTCAATTTGTGGTTCTTTAAAGAGAAATGAATTAGGTGTAGGAAATATTACAATGCTTTATTTTTGGTTTCCACCCACAGAATACTGTTCATAGTGGCATGATGGTGGAGGCATATTACCTCTTTAGGGAAATACTCATAATTAATACAAAATGTAGCCTAGTAGCTTACTAAAACCAACTGGAAAAAAAAACAGTCTGAACTGGGCACTAAGATTGAGGTTTTAACAGATGATGCCATGAAATATTTGAAGAAACCTGAGGAAATAGTCCATTGAGACCCTTCATTTTTTGAGGAGCCATAAATTTTGACTTATTGAAAATGTTGCCAAATATGCAATATCTATTTTCTTGTTTCCAGCATTTGTAGCTTTTAGTTGAGTCAAATACGTTTTATGCATTGCTCTGTCAAGAAAAGGTATAAATGTAAATGCAAACCTTTTTACTTTGTTTACAAATGTGGTGCATTCCTTTAAGCTGTTTTATATTCATTGAAACCTGCAGTGAAACAGCAAACAGCCATACAAGAAAAATTTTAAATCTTCTTCCTTACCTTCAATATAATAAGAATGATGTTTTGCTTTAGATTTGGGAGTCTGGAAAACTAACCTTTAGTAAAATAAGAATGAAGTTTTGCTTTAGTCAGGAAAACTGAGAAAGTAAACTGTGCATTTTTACCCCAAAGGCTGAGAATTTAAAAACTCATCTAAATAAATGCAGATCTTGTGATGGAAATTAAACAACCCATCTGGGATAGTTTTTGCTGAAGCACACACTGCACTGCTTATAACATGTAATGTCTTATTTATTTTCTGTGCAGGTTTGGCACCAGATGAATGAACAAGGCATTTCAAGGTCCTCAAAGCTGATGTGCTGTCATCAAGTGCATTGCCCTGTTAAGAAACAAACAATCACAGCTCAGTTCTGTGGCGGTATCTTGGAACAGAAATGGAAATAATGTGAGATTAGGTTGTGATTCTGCACTCCATCCAAACTGTAAACTTTGAAAGCCTCGGTACAGGCAAGTGAAAGAACAATACATTTGATGGATCCAGGATTATTGTGGAGCTTTTGAGAGGGAAGCTCAGACTTATACAACATGAATGTGCAAGGAAAGATACAAGCCGGTGAAGTCAACCAACAAGAAGAAATACAGAACGACGACAAGCAGCCTTTGCTAGAAACAGTGGAAGACGCCAATGCCAATCAAATCACCAAAGAGAACATTTATTCAGATGACAGAGAGCATGGCACCCCACTACCCCCTCTGGTGTCGCACTCCGAAGCCCAGGAGAGGATCATTATCTGGGGAACACATGCTCAGAGTGAAGACCCTGAGCTTGAAGAGTTTGAACTGCTAGAATGTCAAGACCTAGAAACATTTGTAGTGGAAGAAGAAGAACAGGTAGACATGCAGAGTGAAAGAAGCAGGAAGGGAGCAAAGAACTTCAGTGACAAAGAGTTGTCATCTACAGCCATCAGCACCACTTTTGGCTCCCCTTGGAAAGACCACAATGAAAACCATAGTGTGGATGGAGATGCAAATGAGAACTCTCAGCCCCTTGACCTCAGGACCTTCAGCTCTCGCTCTGGTGCGAACCGGACCCTGAGAGATGCACGAAGTGGTTCTGAGAGCAATGTCTTTTCATCTTCTCTTTCTGCAGTGACCAGCCTCAGTGGAAGTTTAGCCAGTGCCCTGGACAGTGCAGGCCGCACACAGCCTCTCTCTTCCCAGTCCACCAAGTCTACCTCAGACAAAGGCAGGAACCAGCATCCAGCTA
>JAFVLL020013681.1:0-19349 GCA_021397915.2 Tor tambroides | reverse complement strand
TTGAAAAGAGAAGAGGAGCCAAATAATAAAGCTTTAAAAAATTTTTTTTAAAAAATCACCACCTGCAGGAATTCTGGGTAATCCATGCATGAACTGTGACAGGAATACAACCAGAGATGACAAAGCAGAGAAAACAAAACTAACTTTATGTAAACAGGATCTGAATGTATGGACTGGTGTGTGTATAAATAGAACTATATGTGGGAAAAGAGTGAGTGCTTTTACATAGACTTTCAAAGTTTCATTTCAGATTTTAAATGTCTGAATGAAACCATGCTATGTAACAGATCTACATAATGCCATTGTAGCATGGCTTTGTCCAGCATGCATATGTTAACCAGACTACAACTGGCCTGAACATGCAACGTAAAAGGTCAAATGCTATGTGCATTTCATCCTTCTAACTATTTGATTATGCACTGTGTTATGCATACTTGGATAAAGACTACACTGTAAAAATGATTTAATTTTAATAGGAAAAACTGTAAAAAAGCTATAGACCATAAGTAAGTAAAATGGTAAGTTTCCTTATAATTTATGGTGGAAAAACTGTAATAAACCTGTTAAGGAGAGATGATTTATGTTATTTTACAGTAAAATACTTACATTTACAGTTTTCATCTTGTAACATACAGTGAAAAACCATAAAACATTCACAGAATTCCCTGTGTGCCACTTCATTTGATGGGTTTTCGTATCAGTTATGTATATTAGGGTTTAGAGTTTTTTTTTTTTTTTTGTTTTGTTTTTTACTGTAAATTTGTTCAATTCATTAAAGCTAAAATCTTGCTACCTTATTTTCACTGTAAAATTCTGACAACCACAGTTGCTGGCTATACAAAAGCCTGCTGTAGCTCAAAAATGACTGTGCATGTAAACATACTGACTGTTATAATTACAAAAGATTGAACTTTAAAAACTTTTAACAGCTCACCTGCGTGATATGCAACAGAACCTCGACTCCATCCTGGATGCCTGTTCTTTGGGTAATCCTGAAAAAGAGAGGAAGAATGAGTAAACACATGACACATTCTAACAATTAGACAATTTCACAGATACCAATGGAAGTGATGAATTTACTGTAAACATGAACTTGACACACTTTCACTTTTAACAATCTCACTCAACACTTTCATATTAATGTGGTGGAGAGACAACCGAGTTCTATAGCCAGAAAACAATTACAGCATCGCAGCTCATTGTTTTAGGTTTAAGTGTTGCTATCACATAGCTGCAAAGGTTATGTTTTTTCATATACAGACACACCATGCCAGCAGAAACACAGGGAGCGGCCAATATTTTGATAAGATCTGAGAATGATGAGTTAATCAACATGGAAAGATATTTTTGTATTTCTCTGTTGTCATTTGAAGAGACTATTAAAACCTGTTTACACCAAAAATTGTAGCAACGATTCCCTTGAATCCTGTATATGTACTACAAAACGCATTCATCATACACCTTCTAATCTTCATCAGTAAATGCACTGGGTATCAAATTGACAGATGAATAAATGCTGTAAAATGTTATGCTAATTCATGTTTGATCATAATACATCAATTTTCACAACTCAAAATGAATATGTATATACATATCCCATATACACTACAGTTAAAAAAGGTGGGGTTGATAAGATTTTTCAAATGTTTTTGAAAGAAGTATTAATTTCTTAATTAAAATAAAAAAAAGTCTTATTTCAATTAATAAAAAGGAAATCTTTCTGACCCCAAACTTTTAAACAGTAGTGTAGTTTGACTACTAATTGTAGCCACAGTAACATAATATTGTAGCTGCTGTAATTAAAATAGTTACTTATGGAAAGAAATGATACATAATGTGCATTAAAAATGCAAAAAGAACACACTTATGATGCATTAAGAATGTCTTAAAAGTTAATACCAATTCCTAAAATCATTTCTTTCTGAAAACAACATTAAAACAAAAGTGGAACACAGGTGAGCAGCTCCATGTGCTGGCATTCTGTAATCTCGTTTAGAGGATCTGTTTTGGTTAAAGCTGATAGAGGGTTGTGTTATGGTTCAAATCTAGATCTTTTCGTCTGTTTATCTAATAAGGAAGAAGAGAAAACAGACCAGGGGACCAAAAAACCCTGTCCTAGAACGGACAGATGACAGATGATTTAAACGAGAATCACAAAATCCCTTTCAAAGAAAGTAAGACGACAGGTTAAACATCCCTCGGTCCGCCGGTGTAGGTGAAGCACGGGACTAGATGATGAAGTTGTGCAACAGAGAGCGCGGGGATGACGATACCTTAGGGCGAATCTGACAAACAGCTCTAAACATGTAGAGACAATGGGGTGGCGTTCTCTGGAACGACACATGACAAAGTAAACTGTTTGCAAACATTACTTAATTTCGAATGAGTTTACATCTGTGCCCTGACACCATGATAAATGATAGCGCATTCCGTGCATTCGTACGATTACATCTGTGTTCCATATCATGTACCGCGTATAAACACACAAGCAAACAGACACTTCAGCATGCCACGCACTGCACACAAGCCATCAATCACCCCGCTCGGCCCAGCAACCCACATAACACTTTTTTTTGAATTCGTCAAATGAAATTATATACCGCACACTGCTGTTTGAGAAGAGGAGCTGTTCATGCATATAGCGTTTTGGCCCCCTGAGGAGACTGCAAAAGCCATTAGAGAGAAGCATCGAGCTTCCAAGAAACACAAACAGTAGCATATGTGTCCATGGCAGAGCGCTATCAGATCCACCCGGGGCTTTTATGTGCGATACTCGAGCTGCCTGCATTTCCACACTGTGGCAAAGACAACAAGTAGCGGAGAGGCTGCTGGTGGAGGCAGATGCACATCTCTACATGACATATAGTGCAGAGATTAGGCCAAGAGGGTACCTGCCCTCAACTACCACAATACGGGCCCTGGGAATGGCATTTGTGCAAGCTGCTGTCATCGTGAAACAATAAACTATGAGCACTTTTAGAAAGTGAACTCTTCTTTAAATAAAGAGTAAAAGGCTAAACAGGGATAAGTACTACCTGCAGCTCAATACTATACAGTAAATATAACACAAAAGTCACATAAAATTATAAGAAAATTGTACTTTTTTTTTTTTTTTTGAAAAATGTCCCTTCAAACACACTTGAATATTTTCTATATTTTTTATTGAATAAAACTAACTTCTCTGTCTTGCTAAAGCTAATTTCACAGCAATCTTGTTATGCTTCCTAAATACATTAAAATAATATTTCCACACATTTTACACAATTTGACAATTACAGCTTGACTGAAAATAAACATTTTCTGTTCACAAATGATATTTACTTTGTTTTCTTCACGTGTCACTTGACTCATATCTCTTCTCAAGCAAGTGCACTAACTTTTGAAAAAAACTTTATTAGTGGCAAAATTATACCACAGCTGTGGGACAGTCTCACTTTCCAAAAAATGTATTCAAATTCAAAAATGTAAAAAAATACATAAAATTTGGGATGTATAAGATTTTTTTTAAAGAAATTACTAGTAAAGACACTTATAATATTAGAAAAGATTTTTTTAGAATAAATTCTGTTCTTTTGAACTTTCTATCCATCAAACAATCCCAAAAAATTATCAGTTTCCACAAAAATATTAAGCAGCACAACTGTGTTCAACATTGATAATAAATCAGCAGCAAATCAGCATATTAGAAAGATTTCTGAAGAATCATGTGATACTGAAGACTGGAGTAATGATGCTGAAAATTCAGCTTTGACATCACAGGAATAAATAAAATTTTAAAATATATTCAAATATTAAAGAGATCATTTAAATTAATTTTATACTATGTTTTTACTGTATTTTTGATGAGATAATAAAATATTTAAAACTGTAGTGTATACATAATACATAATATGTATGCATACTACATAATGAAATGGTTTATTTTTCTTTTAGATTATCTGTTTTAAATGTGTAACGATTCATATTTTAATGATGGATTTCTACAGTCAAAAAAGGCAAATACAAGGTTAAAACAATAAAATCGACCAATACAAGACATCTGGAAAGCAGCAAAAATATATTTTTAAAGGCAAAATCTTTCCAAGGCAGTTGTTAATGTCTTAAAAGTGGCCAAAGTTGAAGAAACACCCACAAATACAATGGAGCGCCAGAAGAGGTCAGATGGATTGGTGACAGATGGACTATTGTGTTTCTTGCCGAACACTTCAAAAGTTGATCTGTACTTTGAAATGTGAATGTTTCCAAAATAAATGAGGACACCAGGGTTTTCAGGAACACACACTCCCTCGATTGCTCCATGGGAAGTGCTAGAGAGCTGGCTGAAACCTAAGCCCACGGAGCCGGATGAGAGCAAAGGAAAGGGTTGGTGCGAGAGGGGAAGGTCAGGAGGTGATAAGGGTCGAACCCATTCACGCAGACGTGGCCGCTGAGGCTCCGGTACGCACCTCCGCCCCTCGTTAGAACCAAGAAAATCTTTGTCTTGCATCCTAGCAACCCAGTGTATATTCCGGATGCATGTGTATGAGCTCGTACGGCCAGCTAAAGTCCCCGTTCACAGGGGGTGAGGGTTCACTGATCGCAGATAAGAGCTCGGCACTTCCTCCCCACATCTGCCATCATACGATGACCGAAACTGGGACTGTCAGAGAGCAGACTCTCTTATAATTCGGCCCATCTGATGTTCTCACCGTGGCTGAGATCCTGCCATTACCTGGGCTGCTTGCCATTCCGCGGCTGTTCCTCAAACGGCAGAGGTGATACGCGCACTTGATGTTGTAACAATTAACAACCACATTGTTTGTAAACGTCTCTCCAGACACAGGATGCAGGGAACATGGTACATGTCCAATGGGAGTAAACAGTAATTAGGCAGCAATGCTTTAACTGATATTTGATACTTAATGAAACGCAGATGCAAAGTTCCACAAAACGTCAAAATTAGAAAAAAACAATAACAAATTGGTCTCCGTTTCTCTGAGCAACCAGCGGCCTCGCACGACTCAACATGACAGGCTTGTTTACTGTCTGCCGTTCCCAACCTGAGACTAATTACCCTCCACTTTCCTCATGGTCTTGTACAGGATGTCAGGAAGAGAGAAGAACATTGTGGTCACGTTCCTGTTCCCACCTTAACTATTCCTGATTAAAAGAAAAGAATACTTCACTCAAAAAAAAAAATAAATAAATAAAATAAAGCTAAAATAAAATAGATATTAGATGAAAAACTTACTCTAAACAAAAAATTAAAAATGTTGCACTGAAATTACTAAATGGAAATAAACAAAAACTAGAACTGAAATAAAAACTAATTAAACCTAATTAATAATCTAAAACAAAAACTAAACTAAAAATATAAAGATAAAAGCCCGTTTAAAATATTAATAAAACTATATTTATTCTAAAGAAACATTGTCCAACAGCGACACCAGCAGGTAGAGTTACAGCAGGAGTCCGCGTCTCTCTTGCCTCCCCTGAGCCCATTGAGTTTTAACAGACCCCCTAAAGTGTGCCTTGAGTTTGGTGGGGGGTAATTGAGAATGAATGGGGGAAAGTCACGTGAGAGGAGGCAATGCCTCCATCGCGATATGATTGGATATGACTGGTTATGTTCGGCTGTGATTGGTTCATGTGATGAATCGCGTCTCGTGAACGTGCGCATTTGCAAAAAATCAGTCTGAATGAACAATATAATGCCGTTAATGGAAAGACTAATTTTAAAAAGTAAACAAACAACTCACACACTTAGATATAACCACTTTGTTACAACAAAATAAGACTTGGAAATGACCTGAAATCATGATCTGTGGGAGTTTTTATTGAGTAATCAGCTTGGTGAAATTCAAAGTAAATCTCCACGTCTGTGACCAATATTTACCGAGCTTTGATGACTGATGATCAGAAAAACTCAACAACAGTTAAAAGTTAACTACTAAAAAGAATAGCTGATCACAAGTGCACAAATAAAATTAATTTTTACTGCCTTGAGTTAGTATTTTGGGAAAAAAAATATAGAATGCTAAAAAAACGATGAAATTCATACTTGGCTTTAATGGAAAGAATACTGATTACATTGTTAATGTAAAAATGTAAAATAGAATTGCCTGGGAAATAATTAAAAAAGAAAGAAAGAAAGAAAAATTGGAGAAAAAGTGAGATATGAAAGCTATGCCCAAGGTGAGGTTTTTTAGTAAATAATTGGCCTGTTGTAAGGTTTAAAAAAAAAAAAGGCTTGTAATATTGCATGAGTCATTTGAACTACTTTTATGAATCTTTTATGATGCATTTTTGGAGCTTGACAGCCACTGGTCACTATTTGACAAGAAATAAAGTCATAAGGGATTGATTAAAGATGAGTAAATCATGACAGACAAGTGAACTGTTCGTTTGAGGTGATTCGCTCAAACCGCTGTTCTATTTGAATTCTGCATCTCAGGGCATTTTATAACGTCAGACTAGCTGTTATGAGGACACAGAGTGTTGTGAAGCCGCATTTGCGATCTTGGTGTATTATCCAGGGCCTACTGTACACATCTCTTCTTGTTCAGGCCTTGACCATAAAAACCACTGGGAATTTTTGATCAAAATACTACACTATTGCCAAAAATAACTTCTCTACATTCACTGATTTAGCAGATACTTTTAAACCAAGTGACTAATAAAAGAGGAACAATACAGCTAGTGACTTACTCTTCTTGCCAGGCCCAGGGCGATGTAGCACTTCTCTCCGGGATCCACAATCTCCACTTCGAAGTAGTGACTTCGTGTCGTGAGGGGCTGCCGGGCCTGAGCCAGACCAACGTCCATGATGCTCTTCCCTTTCCCAACATATTCCAGAAGCTACGGCAGAAAACATCTCAGACTTAATTTAGATACATTATAGAGCATTACACATCATTATACATGTTTTAACATGTTTTTAACTGTTTGCTCATGTAGAAGGAAACATGATCTTGTCAGGTGGATTATCTGGTCAATTTAAGGTTAACTTGGCATAAACCAGATGTATCTATAAAAATAGTCAGTCTGGCTGTGAGCAGGTTTGGGAAATCCGATATGTTGCGCTGCAAACATATCTGGCTAAGCCTCGGTTTTTCAAGGAAAGGAACATCTTGATTTATGCCAAGCCATCTTGAAACAGGTATCAAGTTTTATGTTCAGACACACTACTGTTGAGGTTCTGTTTTTGTTTTTCAAGAAATGAAAACCTTAATTTCATTAATGAAGAATTAAACTGATCAAAAGTGATGGCAAAGACCACACTGTTACAAAGAATAATGAAAAAAGAGGTTTCTTGAGCAGCAAACCAGCATATTAGAATGATTTCTGAAGGATCATGTGACACTGAAGACTGGAGTAATGATGCTGAAAATTCAGCTTTATTAACACAGGAATAAATTACATCTTAAAATACATTAAAATAAAAAAAGTTATTTTAAACTGTATTAATATTTCACAAAATAACTGTATGTTTGATCAAATAATGCAGCCTTAGTGATCTGAAATCTTACAGACCCTAAACTTTTGAACAGCAGTGTGTATATATATAAAGAAAAAATTCCTTGAGTGATGGTTTTGAGCTCAAGGCACTTAGAGAAGAATATTTAGAAGAGTAATCTACAAGAAATGAGATCAAGTATGGGCAAACCCAAGCACACAAGAATGATGACACATCTTCAGATTGATATTTTCCATCAGGTGTGTTAGCAAAGATGTAATAAGATTATTAGAGAAGACAAAAAAGGTTGACCTGTCTTCAATAAGTTCATGGGATGGCGAGGGTGGGGCATGGGCTTTCAACTACAGACATGTGAGTGGTATCGACAGCCCCACCTAGCCTTACAAATGAAAAGAAAAAAATTACCAATGGAACAATTTTGACATGGCACAAGGTCAAATGTTTCATTCAACAGTGTTGCAAAAAATGGCATTCATGCAAGTGTGAGCCATCTCCCATGGACCGTCTCGACCTAGTAATGTCTAATGTACACTCAAACATTCAATTCATAGTCAAAACACTTTAGGTTAAACCTTGAAATCTGCCTATCTAAATGACATTTTTAGGCATCATCCGTATGTTCAAGTGATCAAAGTTTATAAATGTAACCTAATGGACTGCCTAACATGCACTTTTGAACACTCAATTTAAAGACCGAAACTGAATTGCATATTTGGTTTTCATGCACATCTGAAAAGCTAAAACTTTGCTAAAAGTTTAAACCTAGTGAGCTGCCTACTTTGACAGCTTATTTAGCCACCATATGAAAGTTTAAACAATCATTTCAAAGGCCAAACCTTCAACACTTCAGGTTAAAACCTAGTGAGCTGCATTTCAAAGGATGCTCAATTTTAACTTTAACACCTCAGATTACAACTTAAACAGCATTTTTGGGCATTAAATAAGTGGCAAAAAAAAAACTAAATGGCCAAAAAGAATGGCTAAAACTTCTACAGTTCAATTTGAAACCTAGTGAGCTGCCTACCTAGACATCATTAAACTTCAGATTTAAAGCTAGACAACATTTTGGCCTTCATATGCATTTTCCAGTGTTCAAATTAAACTTTAACACCTCAGATTCCAACCTAGACTGCATTTTTTTGGCATGTGTCTTCAGTAGACACTCTTGGTACTTCAATTGAGAACCTAACAGTGCCTAACAGCATTTTTGGGTATCATAGGCACTTTCAAATGTTCAATTTAAACTTTAACTTCAGACTAAAACTTAGACAACATTTTTGGCCTTCAAGACAAAAACTTGAAGTTAAAACGTAGTGAGCTGCCTACCTAGACAGCACTTTTGGGCATCACATGCCTATGATGCTTAAAAAGGCTACAGTCTTTCTCTCACGTTCTGTTTCTGGCCTAACACAGCTTCTTAAACTCACAACACAGCATGGTGATTACTTTCAGATTTCAACTGGTTGTCATTAATTACTTAGAAATTTCCGTTTGCAACGTCAGAATCAGGACTTTATTGGGGCAGTGGAAAGATTTCGCCAATGCCATCTACAACAACCTTTGGTATCCTTGTTTACGCCGCTACACGACTGCAGGTCAGACGGAGACTCTGACAGGGGGCCTCGTACAACCACATGCTGGTAACCACCAGACATTTTGAAGAACACGGAAACGTGCGTGCGAAAGTCAAATGGAGAATTTAAACGACCATGAACAGATTGCTGTCAGTTGTCCAAGAATATCCCCCGCTGACATCAAAACCACTGATCAACTACAGAAAATAAGACGCAAAATCCTGCAAACAATCAGCCGCTGCTTTGATCAAAGCAGACTTGATCGATCCAACTAAACTGATTGGTGTTCAATATGGAAGAATGCGTGTTTCTCGAACGGAAGACATTCTCTTCTCATCTCCTGAGGCTCACCCATCTCCTGGATGCACCCACCGAGGAACTGATATCTATTTATTGGAATTAAACACGGGTTGCTTTTTATAGACGCAAAACTGTTTTGTTTTTTTTGCCTCCGCCCGACTTTTCTTTTCAATATCAACCTCTTCAAGTTTTCGTGCCAGGACAGTTGCCTGCTCATTTGAGGATGGAGGCAAAATTGCACCTAGTCACACCTTCCTGCCTCCTTGATGCTGAGTAATGGGGAGGTTGTCTACCTTTATACCACTCCTAACGGCTCTCAACAGCTCCCAGCATGCTCAGATGACAGTGCTGACAGATCCGACATGCTCTCGAACGTCACCATCCCCAGACCTGCGTGGGGGCGGCAGCTTGTTTTGTTGACCTGCTGCCCCGGCAACAGGTGCAACATTGCGAGCGAGTCCCACAACTTCCTGTCACAGTGCGGAGAATGTGGAAAAGGCGGAGGACACAAAGAGGGAGACGCCCACAAGTGGAGCCGCTGAGATGTTTGTCTCGCTCGTCTTCAGTCTTTAAAATAGGGTCTATGTTTTGACAGCCTCAGACGAAATCGCTGAAGATGATGTTGTTGTAAGTCGTCTGTCGGCTAGCGGTTACTCCAAGTCTGTCTAAATACAATTTATCCTTAATTCACCTTGCTCTTTAGAGTGTTAAGTACTTGGCATTCAGCTGCTCGTTTAATTGACAAAACAATATATTAAAGCCTCAACATGCAGACTCTGTTTTGTGGAGCGCTGGGAATTCCTGTCACTATCCAAGACGGCCCTAAAAATGCAAAACAAAATGATTTCAAATGATCCATGATTGAAAAGTACTTTGCTATGTTTACATCATGGTATCCCAGTACAGTTTCTAAATGTTTAGACAAGACGTGGCAGGAATATCCCCATCCGTTAATTTGTTTTTAAGAGTAACGGGTCATGAGACAATCAAGGTTTCCTTTTGAATTTGCTAGTTCATTGTACTTTCATTGTTCATTGTAATTTCAAGGGGCAAAATCCAGTCATTTCACTTCTGTGTGAGATGTGCTTCATACACTGCTACACTATTGACAATGGATCTTTTTGCCTGCAAAAAGCTATTAAAAAATTACTCTTCTGCAACATTTCACTGAACACATCAGCACATAATTGCCTCCACCGAAGCACTACTTTCTACTTTTAGGTTAGCACTTCCATGACCTGCTCTCTGGTGCCCAGTAGGTGAAGTAATAAAAATGATGCAGAAGAGTCACTTTTTCTGTGCACAAAATGGTACAGCTTGAGGTCGTTCATGTAAGTCACGTTCATTCATCTCTGTGCCTTGTTTTTAATTTAAAAGAAGTTCAGCACATCACGTCCACTCTTCTGCGTCTAGCTCCAAAAACATGTCAGTCTGCACCGTTTTTAATTGTTTTCTACGAAATGCGCGCTTGACGGACGTCTTTGACCATTACAGCGTGCCTCGCTAACACGTTTTTAAGACGCTGAGACAAGTTAAAAAGATTAAGATAATTGTGCTGCTCCTGGCTGTGGAAACCAGCATGACTTTCCGAAGGAGCCCAGCATTAGGAAAAAGAAGCTTAAATGGATACCCAAAAATGAACATTTCGTCAGCGTTTACTCATGTGGAAGGGCCTTCAAACCTGTGACACTTACTTTCTTCCGTGGAACACAAAAGAAGATAGATTGAAAAATGTCTTAGTAATTTATTTTTCCACACAAGGAAAGTAAATGGAATTCAATGTTGTTTGGATCCAAACATTATTATATAAAAAATATTTTTTTTTTTTGTTTTTCCCTCCACAGATGAAAGTTTTGGAATGGCAAGAGGGTGAGTAAATAATGACAGAATTTGGGTAAACGATCACCTTTAAGATTATTTAACAAAATAATTGGGATTATAAATTTGCTTGACATTTCATCTTAGATTATTTGTGAATCAGTAAAATACGATGAAGGCATTGCCAAGAAGCTGTTAGTGAAAGATGGAGCAGTTAAAAACTATAACCATAGCCCACAGCCAAGCCATAAGTAATGTAATGTACCTGTTGATGGCTATTTAATATTTACGGCTTAGGGTGCGGTGTAACCTACCTTACCTGGGCTGGATCGAACAGCTGGATACAGATTTATAAACCCTTCAAGGTTATTCTGAATTATTTCCTCCACTGTCAGCATTCATACTTATTTCCTAGGCAAAGATATTAGCCATTCATAACAGTGGGTGTTTGAGTAGCACTAAAGCTACATGTTTAATTCAATGTAGATAGAAAGAAGGTGAAACATGTATTAGTAACTAAATTTACATTTTCAATGCAAAAAAAACCAAAAAAACATCACTACTATGTTAAATTTTAAATAACATTGACAGTATAGTTCACCCAAAAATTACAATTCTGTCATTAATTACTCACCCTCATGTCGTTCCAAACCCATAAGACCTATTGTTCATCTTCAAATCACAAATTATGATATTTTTGATGAAATCTGAGACCTTTCTGATCCTGCATAGACAGCAACAGAACTACCACATTTAAGAGAAGAATTGCTGAATAAAGTCGTTATTTTTGTTTTCTTTGTGCAAAAAAAGTATTCTGGTAGCTTCATAAAATTACAGTTGAACCGCTGATGTTACATGGACTATTTTAACCACGCCCTTGCTACCTTTCTGGGCCTTGAATGTGGTAGTTGCGTTGCTGTCTATAGAGGGTCAGAAAGCTCTCGGATTTCATCAAAAATATCTTAATTTGTGTTCCGAAGATGAACCAAGGTCTTACAGGTTTGGAACGCAATGAGGGTGAAGTAATTAATGACTGAATTTCATTTTTGGGTGAACTATCCCCTTAATTAACATGAACAATATATTTTTACAGCATGTATTAATGTATTAACTACGAATGTCAACGAATGGGTCCTTGTAGTAAAACAATATAAAGAGGTCATGACATACTTTTTCTTATCAAAACAAAGTGAATATCTAATGATCATTTTACTATGAAATATGATAAAGTTGTGTCACTCTAATGTTGGTATTTGGCTTATAATCAAAACCGAGCCTATGTATTTCTTCAAAATAAACCTACTAGTGTTTAGCTGGAAAAGAAATCTCAACAGTGGCCTGATCTGTGGAGTCTTTCACCACCTTTTAATAGATCCAACTATCACTACCAGCAGGAACAACGTTGCCCAATCATAATCACTCACTCCTGCCAAAGGACTGCTGCTGTCGGACATAGTGTGATAAAATACATTTGCATATTTAGATGGCTCTGCAAAAAAGCAGCTGTCACGTTGAAGAACATCAACCACAAAAATTTTTCGGTTTCATTTCGATTAGTTCATGATGAAATGACAGAGGAGTTAAAAATAATCCGCCACATACTTGACCTTTCTGTCAATACTTGAAAACAATGACTTGCCGAAGAAAACATTTTTTGGGAAATGTAAAAAATTCTCCAGAACATGTTGTTCACTGTTAACCAGATGGTGAGAAACATTCTGACAAACATTAAAAAAAAAAAAAAAACCCTAAAACTAGACAGGGGTCATTGAGGTAAAAAGCATTTCTTATATTTGAGTTGGTAACACTTTCTATTAGTTAACTACTTTAGTTAACATAAGCCTACATTAACTAATATTAATGAAGGGGACCTTGCTGTAAAGTAAACCAAAGTTTTTTTTTTAAAAAAATGAACATTAGTAATCACAAATGTGTGACCCTGGACCACAAAACCAGTCTTATGTTGCACGGGTATATTTGTAGCAATAGCCAAAAATACACTGCATGGGACAAAATTATCTATTTTTCTTTTATGCCAAAAATCATTAGGCTATTAAGGAAAGATCATGTTCCATGAAGATATTTTGTAAATTTCCTACCATAAATATATCAAAACTTTATTTTGGATTAGTAACACACATTGCTAAGAACTTCATTTGGACAACTTTAAAGGTGATTTTCTCAATATTTAGATTTTTTTGCACCCTCAGATTCCAGATTTTCAAATAGTTGTATCTCGGCCAAATATTGTCCTATCAAACTATACTATAACTAAACTATACATCAATGGAAAGCTTATTTATTTAGCTTTCAGATGATGTATAAATGTCATTTTTGAAAAATTGACACTTATGACTGGTTTTGTGGTCCAGGGTCACATATATCCTTTCCTGAAAATCTGCTGCAACGAGAATGCAACAACCCTGTTCCTGACAGGGTCGGGAATTTGTTTTTGCAACTTTTATGTGATTTCACAACAGAATGGAGTTGAGAACTTTGGGCTAACCTGAGGTTAAATGCCTTGCTCAAAAACACAGTGATAATGGATCTCTTGAGTATCAAACCAGCAGGCCTCCGGTTACTAGCCCAAAATGCTAAACGGTCCTGAAGTTGGTTACAAGACCATAATTGCCAACAATAGCAAGCTAACAGCTAAACTTCCACCAGCTATGCTTCAAGAACAACCTGATCCAATCAAGGGTCTTAGTTTGAACTTTAAGAGTTCATAGAGGTGACATATGCATTACCAAGGCAGTTCATTCCATCTTGGTAACTCCTCCAGGCAGCATTTTTCTATGAAGACATATATAAACAGCTCTTACCTACTCTAAACTCTCCAAAATATTTATGCTACAATAACAAAATCAAGTAAGCAATAAAGTGATAACAAATGGTACCATAAATTGTGCTTCTTTAGCTCAAATCTGATGCCATATTGAGTGTCAGGCCTTCTCTTTCTTGCCCTACACATCATTTGACTGCCATATCTTGATTTTTATCAAAAAGGATGCAAACGCAAAGGAAGTTACAAGTTAAAGCAGGTTAACAGCCTCTCCCTGCTGCAGATAAGTCATCATTTCCTTTTTCTCACACTCTCAAGTTCCCTTTGAGGGGTGAAGCGATGTTCCAGTGCCCTCACACACCGAGTTTCAAATGAAACCGTTCTGTTGTGGGAAACAGACGAACTCAGGCTGACCAAAAAGTCCAGAGATATGGACACTAAAGGTTCATCAGATGAACTAGTGCTCTAAACCGAATGGAAATACAGAAAACCATCCAACTGTGCTGTAGGGATGTTACACAAAAAAGAAAAGAAGAGCAGAGCAGGAACAGATGTCCCTGGTAGCTTATTCAAGATGAAACTATGAAGACCGTCTGACAGTGGTTAGTGTTACAGTAACACAGTTAAACAGGCCATAATGATAATGAATAATGAATTCCCGTCCAGGCTTAATTGTACGAGTGCGGCTCTAAGAGCCTAACCAGAATTAACCAGGCCACAGTCACTTCTACAGTGCCAGAAGGCTTGAGGACTGTCATTCGTTTTCTTGCGTACAACATTAAGACTAAATCATTTCTCTGACTGGGATGGGGGAAATGTACAGTAATGGGCCGAACCCTTTGAGTCACCCCGTCAGTTTCAGACACTCAGCAACACTGCCAGGCCTGACGAAACCACAAACACTCTGAGCTGAAGTGTTCAAAAAAAAAAAGTTTTCTCATAGACAATGGGCCAAAGAGTTTATGACCATAAATCTTCACTCTAAAGCCAGCATTCTCAGACGTTATCACTCCCAACCAGCTCATAAGCATGCGTGTGAGTCAGGGTGAGTGCATGCATGAGTACGAAACAGTATGTAAGGCTGTGGAAGTGAGCATGTGCATGCCAGCGTCGGTGTGGATGTGTATGTGTGCGAGCGGTAGTCCAGGTTGCTGTCTGGCGGCCGCATAGCCGTAGGGAGATTAGTCGGAGGGCAGAGGCTCAGCTGTAGTAACAGCTAAACTGATCTCTGCCATGCGTTCGCATAGAACCGCACGTACACAGCGGAGCCAGCCAAACGCTTTCTCATAACACAAACACACACACAAAAAGACAGGGGTGACCTATGTGTGACAATTCATTGCTCAGTTTTGCTCATGCTGTAGATGTTGGCAACATATATCAGGACTAGTCTAAAGATTTATGGATCTGAGAAAACCATGCTAATCCACCATTTTCCATATCATTTGATTGCAATTTTCTCTGGCTGATGTTGTGACTGCACTTAAGTGATGTTGTTTTCATGCATTAATTTTAACCAGAAAAGGCGGCAGACGTCGTACTGTTTAAAGTCGCCAGATCCAGTAAGACTAATGCTAAATTTAACACAGAATTTCCAGAATAACCCAGAAAGACCACTTAAATGAGATGGGAATGGGCTAATTAGTGGCTTTGCAACAGGCTAACTGGAAAGAGAAGTGAAGGAGTCAGCAAATCTTCAGTTTCCCAGAGTTCATCTGTGTAAGGGATCTTCCACCAAAAGTAATAATCTCATCTGGACAGCAGTGATCTGCATGATAACCCAGGTGGTACAAAGAACAATAAGATGTACTCTTTCTCATGATCACCAAAACTACATTCATTTGATAAAAATACAGTAAAAAGACTAATCTTGGAAAATATTGTTACAATTTAAAACTTGTTTTCTACTATAATATATTTTAAAATGTCATTTATTCCTGTGATGCAAAGCTGAATTTTCAGCATCATAACTCCAGTCTTCAGCGTCACATGATCCTTCAGAAATCATTCTAAAATGTTGATTTAGTGCAGCATTTCTTATTATCAATGTTGAAAACAGTTGTGGCGTAATATTTTTGAGGAAACCAGGATACTTTTTTTTTTTTTTCAGGATTCTTTAATGAATAGAATTATTGTAATATTAGAATAATTGTAAATGTCTTCTTATCAATTTAATGCATTCTTACTGGAAAAAAGGAATGACTTCTTTATATATATATATTTTATAGAACATATTATAGAACATTTTTGCACTCATACCACAAAATACTGCTAAAAGATCACGTATAATTCTGAAAGCCAATTAGATCATTTCTATTTATGATTTCCAAATGAAACCACCACATCAACGTACACACATACATGATGGACAGGGAAAGGCCATGATGAGCTGTTGTAAGTGTTGCATAAAAAAAACCATCTATCTCACGCTATCTATTACAACAGTGAACTGCACTATTAAGCACATCAAAATATTTCCCTGTTATCGCACGCATGAAGACGGATGACAAAGCATGTAGACAATAACACAATAAATAAAACCAAGGAGTGTTTGCAATTTCTACGATGACAGCAGTGTGCCAGAATGTGTTGCTTTCTTATCTAAACAGGAGTGGCTCTCTGATCACGAAGAATGTAAACCTGAACAGATAGAACCGCCTTACAGGGCAAATTAGTGCTATCGCAATCGCATCTGCCAGCACTTCTTCAAGAGCAAGGCACTTAAAGGTATGCTTCACCCATAAATGAAAACACTGTCATCATTTACTCACCCTTGTGTTTTTCCAAACCTGTATGACAATTTTTTTCTTCAGGAGATGTCTTAAAAATGTTTCCAGTTTTGCATGTTCAAGCTTTCCATGTCACAATGAATTACAGAGATGCACAAGGGTTTGATGTCATTGACGTCAATCCCATAATGACATGCAAAGTTTAAGTAAGTAAATGTGCTAATGTCTCCTTTTGTATTCCAAAGTGATTAAATAATGAAAGAACTTTCATTGTTGGGTGAATTATTCCCTTACCTTCCTTGGACTGCATGAAGTTCGTCCCTATTAAATTCATTGCGCTGTTCTATGGTGACATCACATAGAATTTGCGGAAAACCCCATTGGTTTGATAAAGATGATTTAAGACACTGATGTTGATATCTGTACTAATACTGTAATACGCTTGTTTTTCCAATGTTTTACTGAAAGACAGACGTTTCTAAATCATTTTACCACAAAATGGAAATGTGTTCCTACTAACAATCACTGAAAGACAAGAGCTACTCCATAAATGGAGGGAATGACTGGTGGTGTTCTGAAAGCCGCAGACAGTATGTTGGATCTGTCGGAGACAGGCCACAAAATGGACAGACTTCGAAAGAACACTCTAAGTCTTGGTTTACATTAGATTGTGCCTGAAGAGTAAGAGACAAGCATCTTCAAAAGCTGCCTGACGAACCTCAGCTATTAAACCTACTAAAGAATCATTTTATTATTGGCATGCCGCTGACGGCGAGTGCTTTGCACAAAATCCTTCTTGTAGCGAGATTGCTAATACTGAAAGAAGCTAACTCAGTGGAAACTAAACCACGGGGCATTTGCACTTGGTTCCATCTACCAAACTTTTCGGGTTCTTGTTAAAACATGCCCTTATCAGCAGAGTCTTTAAGTCTTGGGACACCCTCTCGCCAAGCCAATGGGGCTCACAGAGAAGGCACACAACTCAGAAAACCACATTTTAGAAAGGCAAAAAGATTCCTTGGCACCCCGTAAGTCCTCTTATTGAGTTTTTACAAGATGGTCTGGTGCCAATTCTGGCCTGCGCTGCCTGGTTCGTGCCATCAGCCCAGTGAAGCATAACAACAGTGCGGCACTTTATGCTGAATGCTTTCATGACCTCAGTACAGCATTAATAGGTCATGGAAGGTCCAGGGCATCAGATGGGAAGGTGAGCATGATAGGCGCACATTCTTGTCCCAGAAGAACATCTGCATGTATTGCACTGGAGTCTCCCTCTATTGGGAGGTCTCTGCTCCATAACCAATCCAAACACACGACTGCTTGTTCCTTCCAACTTTATCTAAACACTACTCTGAGGAATTATGGGTGAAAAAATGTTGCCTCCAGCAAGCAATTCCCTCCACTCAGTCACAACCGCACATGCATCAGGGTTCGGCAGACTCCTCTATCACCGCGTTCCTCCAGGTGTTGTTGTTTTTTTTTTCTTCTAGGAATGAAGATGATTTCAACTTGGTAAATGGCTGACAGGAAGTGAAATAATGTGTGGGTTTTGGATTTACATCACTCCTTTCATAATTTATTGGGGAAAACCTGTGAGATATGATGGTTCAAAATATTTTAATCAGGGATTACATAAAAGTACACTAAAAGGCCTGGATGCTGGGAACACAGACCTTATTTATTGCAATAATGTTAGAACTTCACTACCTTTCAAAAGTTTGGGGTCGGTAAGACTTTTTATTAAAAATTACACATTTTATTTAACAAGGATGTGTTACGCTGATCAAAAGTGACAGTAAAGACAATCATAATGTTACAAATAGCTTCCACTTTGAATAAATGCAGTTCTTTTGAACTTTATATTTAAAGAATCCTTAAAAATGTATGATGGTTTCCACAGAAGTATTAAGCGGAACTTTTTTTCAACATTGATAATGCTGAGAATTGTTTCTTAAGCATCAAAACAGCATATCTGTGTGATTTTTGAAGGATCATGTAACACTAAAGACTGGAGTAATGATGCTGAAAATTCGAAACATTAAATTGTAATAATATTTCACTTTATTGCTGTTTTTACTCTATTGATCAAATACAGTTTTGGTGAACACTTGGTGAAGAGACTTTTCCAAATCATTAAAGGTGCCATAGAATGCATTGATACAATATTTTAAATTGTTCTCTGATATCTACAAAGAAGGTATGTGGCTTAGGTAAGGGCAAAAATTCTCCAGAAACGGTTTTACATGTCCATTTACAACCCTAGGATTTGTCCCTAGAATGAAATGGTTTTTTATTACCTTATTTGGAAGGGTCATGAATAACAATGTTGAGCTCTGCTCTGATTGGCTGTTTCACAGTGCGACTCACACAGCAGGAAGGAAACACAGGGAGGAAAATATATATGTCAATGCTTTCTCTCGCAGTTATATCATTGGGTAATTATACTGTACATAAAATGCGGCATCAGGGAGCCGCTTTGAGTGCACGATCGCGTTTTACTTTCACTTTTGAGATTTGCGATCGCTCGTTCTCAACGTAAACTACAGCGGCAGTACTTACCACACATTTTACAAGATCAGATGCTTGTCAGTGGTTCTCAGGATCTGTAAATCATTCGCCATCATCCTCAATCATCTCTCCTTACTCTGTTTATGTGGTAAGTGAAATCTTATGTACTGTAATGTAACAGG
>JAFVLL020013679.1:0-22948 GCA_021397915.2 Tor tambroides | reverse complement strand
GGTTATTACTGTCAGCGATATAAATAATTGTAATTAATCATAATTAATTGTAATTATTTATATACAATTCCCTTTTAAGCAAATTTGCTACAATTTTCTTTGCAATACGTTTAAATAGTAGTTAGATGCTTTTTATACTTAGTGCAAATAGTGGATCCTCAGTATTGTACACTATAAATGAGTATGCAATAACTTATTGAGTGTATACTATCATTTTTATTTAAAAAATATTAAATTGGTGCCATCTTACTGGGACAACAAGGCCCTCTGTACACCTACCCCTAATGCTACCTAATAAACATTTTATTATTAAATACCCATGAGGCACTTTATTTACACTTTGCTAATATTTCCTTTATTTTTATTGAAAATAAACACCTTTCTGATCTGATGTGTGATGGGAAAATGCAGATTCAAGCTTGGGTCAATCGCGTCAAAAATTACTGTCTTGAGCTTAAGTCCCTATGCCACTGCTGCTGTTAGACGTCTTTTTTTTAAAGTTGACTAGTTCAACCACACATTGGTAGGTGGAGTTAATGTAAATAGCCTCTGCCAACAAGGCAGACTATTTGTACTTAGTGTAAATACACACTCTGTTAAAGGTTCACAACTCAGTAATGGAAGTAATGAAATTGCGCTTTGAAATTCAGAAACTGACAAAACATCTAAAATCTAAACTAGCCACTGCTTCAGTATTCAGCATTTAGCAGCAGATGAATCAACAGATATTGGAGAAATTGATTTGTATTTGGGTTAGATTCAGAAACTTTTGAGGTTACAGAAGATTTGTGACATTGCTTCATGAACGAACAAGAGGCAAGTACGTCCAAAGAGCACTTAGTGAAGCAAGCAAAGACATGAACATGCTGTCTCCATCACTCATCACTGCTGATGGGAGAACACAAGGTTCTTGTTTCTGAACTTGCTGGCATTTCACTGTATATTACACCAGCAAGAACTATGCAGCAAGTTACCTGATGGGGTCAACTTCATTTAAACATGTCCTCTAATGAAATGAATTTTGTTGCACTGTTAGATGAATTGGAGGGTGCCTATATGAAGACCTTGTCCTGCACAGCAAAGTAAGATGGCTAAGCTGGTTAAAGTCACTTTCTGGCTGTTTTCCCATGATTTATTTTCTTAAATTGCTTTCAGGATATACTCCCCAAGATAGTTCAATTCCTTGATGACACTGGCACAGGAGAGAGAGTTCCAGTCTTTAAAGACAAGGAGTGGAAAACCAATCATGTTTTTTTTTTTTTTGCAGACATCACAGTTCATTAAACAAGCTGAACCTGCAACTCCAAAGTGACAGAAAACATGTTGATGACCTATTGGTCTGTATTGAGCATTTGAGGGTGTATTGGACATACAACAGGGAGAAAGATTTGATGCAATTGCCCATCAAATGCAAGAAAAATTGATCTTTTTTTTTCAGATTTTGCTGGACATTCTATCAGATAGCCATTCACTTTCTCTGTGGAAAAAATCATGAACTAGCCTGCAGCATTCAGTTTGCCTTGCCACTCACTTGCAGATGCTTTTCATATTTGGATACATTTGCAAAACCGCGCATTTTCTGCAGTGACACGCATCAAGTCACGCTTCTGTGTGTGTTTTACTGACTGCAACTTACAGCTGCAACTTCATTGTGCTGTTACTGATTTTGAACAAATTTAATAAGTTCCTGACAACATCAGTTGTCCCATTACTGGTGGGTATTATTGTACTTTCTATTTAAAAGAAATGTAATTGTATAGGTATCATAATAATCAAAACATTAACTGTTAATACCTTAATATTACATCTGGTTGGTCTGCATTGGTAATGTCGTATATAAATAATATGTGGCCTGTGAGAATTTTACTTAGAAGTTGAAAAAAACCTGTGGAAAAAAAAAAAGGTGAGAACCACTGTTGTCACTGGCCATATATCCAAAATGGGCTCTGCAGTTGAGCACACGTTTGGGTTTTAAAAACCATGTTCATGTGCCTGGATTGCAGTGGTTGAATAATGCTCTACTGTACAAATATGCTGGATTGTGTAGTAGGCTGCATTTTCCACGACCTAACACTCATAAACGACCTGCAAAATGGGGAATTGCTGTAAACGGTGCTATTAGCAGATCCAATTAATTCCACTTTTGTACTTACTGTTTTTTTTATGAAGTGTTGAATTAATTACTCATCACATTAAATGTGCTTTCAGTAGTTTTGTGCAAGTTTAAAAAGAAAACAAAAAAAAGTTTGTGAAGTGTCTGTCACATTCCAGATGAAGACTGTTCTCAAAAATAGTTCTATAAAAAGTGTTTTAATTTTGTGTGCTGTTTATTTTCATTAAACGTCAGAGAGAATCCTGACAAACATTGGCTGTAGATAAGCTAGTAGTGTTGTGTTGTATGCTGATTCCAAGAGTGAAAGTCAAACAATGAAACACACTTATTATCATGCTTTACCAGCGGAGACAATGGAAGAAACAGTACCTGTACAGCTGAAGAAGCAGAAAAAAACTGACAAAGACAAATAACAAGTGTAAACATTGGTACACCTGGATGGACTTTTTGGAATTAACTTTTCTTTTTCTTTGTCAGAGCTGCTATTTTGCTGAAACAAATTAGCTACAGAACTTAATGCCCATGAGCTACCATGTGCAAAGATGGCAGATTTCACATCGCATACTTCTGAGGGATCGTGCACCAACCAAGCAATTGCTATTAAGATTAATGAGTATGTTAACGGATAGATTCCTCCAGTTTGTAGACCACCTTGGTTTGTACTCATAAAGCATGCTGGTGCTGTGAAAGTTTGTTTAGAGTTTGTTCACATACCAGCCAGATTCTTCCAAAACCGCCCTGAAACTAATCAAATGATGCCCAGAGGCTGACAGAAACTATAAGTGAATAGGACATGACTGGTTTTTTTGCACTATTTATGACAATGCAAGCAGCATGAATCTGTCAGTGGAGATATGATATGCTTTTGTTTCTCAGCCGCATCATCTCATCTGCCTGGACATCGTCTCCACTCACACAGTCTCTGTCAAAGCAGTGCTGGACTTGCCAGAAATAGCAAAGACTGCTGATGCTGCATGTTATACAGTGAGTCATTTACATAAAGTAGACACAACTAGTCAACTTTCGTTTCAGTATGAGTAGTTGACTAGTAAAAAGTCAGTTGTTTCCAAATCTGTCACGATTACTTAGCTAGCTTGTGCTTGTGCTGTCTTGAAAAGTTTTTTATGTTGCTAAAAAATTCAGTTTTCCTACAATCAAAGCCATTTTGCTTTGAAACATGACCAACAAATTAAAACATGCCAGAGATAGAGAATAAGAATGTGTACTTGACTGTAGGTCAGCTATGAGCTTACAGATTCAATGATATGGAAATTAAACAAATATATTGATACATAAACTGCCACAATATTGTAATGTCTTTGAATTATCTTCAGTTGAGTGTTTCTTTTTTGTCAGAAAATAGTGACACAATATTAATTCAAACTAATTTAATTAACTGGCATATCATTAATTCAATAATAAATTAACTGACAGCCCAAATTACTAGTCTATAGTTATTGTACATTCAAGTTCACAAACAGCAGTAAATAGTTTCTAAAAATGGCATAAAAAAAAAGTGAAATCCTTTATTATGGAATCTATGTCTGAATCAGAGAGCATGATTTTTATATTATTCATTTATTTTTATTTTTCATGATTAGACTCATGATTAGTATGTTGCTATTTCATGCACAAGAAGGAATGAAGGGTTGAGCATGTCTCTTGTCTCTCTCATGTTCTATGGGTGCATACTGTCTCCCAGAGCCTAATGGAAAAGGTCAAACTAGCCCTTCAGATGACATTTTCACCCACTCGATCATGCAAATATGGCCTCCATAAATCAGTCACCTTTTCATAAGAACCGCTTTTGTCGAGGCCATCGTTTCTTCCAGCACAAATACCTAGCCCTGGAGAGCTAACCCGCTGTGGCAAACATCAGGGCAAGAGACTCTGCTTGCCTGGACAATGGTCCCATTGAACTATGCCATCATCCAAATGAGAAGTGACATTATCCACCGTGACCCAGACGGAGCTGATGAGAAGATGGAACAGGTCCAGAGGGTCTTTGGCTGTGCAGTGTGACCTACCGCCATATTCCTCTCTCAAAACAAATCAGCCAGAATTACAGTAGCTCTGCTGATATGAAACTCATAGCATGAATTTTTGCTTTGTCGCCTTAAATTATATATACAGGAAATTTTTATGTAATTGATTTTCTGCTCAACTACTCTAATTGACTACGGTCCCACAATATTTTCAATTTCTTGGAAGAAAATGGACATATTTTACTAGTGCTTACAAGTAAGCACATATGCTGTAGACATGTTGAACCTTGTGTTCACTTGGTTGTCACAGGTTTGAGTCTGAGCTGTAATCTGTCCCAATTCCACACCATTTTCTGATTTGATTTCATTTTTCTGACTAAAATATTTGACTGACTGAATGATACATTAGTTCACAACAATGATGACTATTATGGCTCAAAAGCATAGCCAGTAAGTTTGTTCAAGGGTTTGTTCAATCAATCAATCAATCAATCAATCAATCAATAAAAATAGTTGTGCATTCCACAACCATACTTTGTAGTTTGAGAGTTTATTTGTGAATACTGGTTAAAAGTGCTTATATATATTAGTATTAGTATTTGCTTTAATCTTTTTATTTTAGTTTAGTTTAGTTTAGTTTTTTTTTATTTATTTTATTTCAATGCCTCTACAGCAGTTATCTGGTAGACTACCCACAAGTGTTAAGGTTTAAAAAGCAGCTATTTTATAGCTTTAGTCAATATTTCAGTCAATCATTTTATATTCATTAATTTTATGCAATTGTAATATTTTCAAATATTTGTAAATGTTAGTAATTTTCATAAATTTTACACACATTTCAAAATGGAATGCCATTTTAATCAATTAAAACAACATTTTTTTATTGACAATGTACAAAATCCATGAGTGTGTTCAACTGTAAAGATGCATTTTTAGCCACATTTTAATCTGGGAAAATGTGTATTTAAAACAATATCAATAGCAATAGCATGTCAATATACTGAAGTATTATTTACTGTTTAGAAGGTACTAATTCTTCATGCTTTTGTTAATTCATGCAGAGGCTTTTTAGAATATTGCATTATGTGTAGTACCTAATTTCTTTTAGCTTGAGCTAAAAGTCAATCCTTAACATAATAGTATGATTTCAGTATTTGAATCAATTATTTTTAATGAATCAAATAGTATTCTTGTTCCTGCCTTTTTTTCTTTCAAACACACTGTTAGTGCATTGTTAATAACTTGCAGTGTTTCTTTACTCATATTTCTGTCAACAGTATGTTTTTTAATTAAAACTGTTTAATTTTCATAATGTTGCATCTTGTCTTCATTACTGTTGACAAAATAAATAATAAAAAGGCCTTCATCAAGTAACATTTTTGTCAGCACTTTCATTAACAAGATTAACACTGGTTCCCCCAAACTGCGCAGAAAACAATGTCAGCGTCTGGAGGGGTGATAATTAGCGTCTCGAAAATGTTTTTTTTCTCATTTGCAGAAGAGGAGAAAGCTCCAAATACACCTCCATAAAAAACACTGGACATGTTTCTGCCTTTGGCAAGAGGACAATGTCATCAGATAATGATCTTGTAGGAATCCCCTGGAAAGGAGGAAAGCTATCAACACTTAAGTCTGCTGTTGCGAACCTGAGAGCGGTAACATTCAACTTTTCCTCAGGTAATTAAAGCGCAAGGACACAATAAAGGTTAGTTTAAGATCATAACTCAATTACCCAAGCCCCTTTCTACTTTTCTCATGAACCAGTGGCTTTTATTTGCAGCTTTCCAGGTACGTTCTGACTAATAACATGCAAAGGTGCTTCGAGGCACGTCGCAACTGGTGACAAAATACTCTTGGCAAGCTTTACGGCAAACGGCAATGGCAAATCCACGGTTAGCCGTTACTAATGATCTGCACATTGCCAGCCTTCTGACAGCTGCCCTTGTCATATAGAGGATGTAATTAAAACAAACAGTGAATAGGCCCTGTGGTCAGCGCCATTGCTGTGACTGCAATAACTTCTGACAGGTACACTGTAAGGGTCCCACATGATTTCACGCCGTTTTTAGTTTGCCAAGGTAATTCTCTAATGTTTTGAGCCCCTGAGCTCTTCATTGAAGAGTTAAGTTTAAGGAGTTTTCATCGATGTTCTGCTCAACCACACTGGAATTGACCGTTATCCTTCAGAAATCTTTTCATCGGATAAATTCTCTGTTTAGTCAGATATTCAGTAGAGTACAAGTTTGTGTCTCTGGAAATTAGCTTGGGTTTACCACTTGCAGAAGTGTTCAAAAAGCGTTGGGGCTCCTTTATGCTTGTAGTCTAGGAGACTGTAGCTGCGTCATGACTACGACAAAGCCTAAAAAAAGTTTGAACAGCTGAGATCAGGGAAATTCGCAAGTACTCTCAGGTGTTGTGAAAGCAGGCCACGGTGACGCACATCACCGCAGTGCCTGAATTACATGTTCAGTCGCAGACACGCATGCGCCAACGCCCTCTTGAGGGCGTTACTCATGCTTTGTGTGAATTAATCATCATAATTAGCAGACCTTGTAGTATGCAACTTTCAAAATAGAAGTGGCCTCACAGTGATGTAGCACTTTCTATTAAAATCGAAGGGGAACGTGCTCGTGTGTGTGTATGTGTGCTGTCCTCTCTGCTGTACCTTATCAAGTTAAGACACCGTGTGTTGACCTTGTATGGCGTCTGTGCTTATTTAGCGGTAAATTGGCACAAATGATATTTTCCTGTTCTCACGTCCCTCTGTGGTTCTGCGGTTTATTTGTATCACATGTTAACCCCCAATCCTGCAGCGCTGAAACTAAACCACTCTGCAGCTCGCTTAATGTGATTTACTCAACTAGGACATGTTCCTGGATCCGTATTCTTGTTGGTCCTCAGACAACATTCCTGGCAGCCAGTTCGACTAAGAGTTGAGGGTCCAACGACATTGTTGTACTTTAGGAGTTTTAGAATGGGTAGATCACATGATTGTTGGTAAGAATGTTGTTTCAGGACTAAACAAGTAAGTTCAACGAGGAACATGTCCTACTTGGGTGTATCATAAGTGCATTTGAACTGACCTCAGGTAAAATTTCATGTTATATTGTGGGACTTCAGCAAAGATCGAGACTTTTAATCCTGCAGTAGCTAGTTAGTCATCATTTAGCACTTTTTAGCCAAAATAGGCAGCAGAAAATATAGAAAAGTGTGTCTCTACCTACATTTTGGCAAAAATCCAAAACACATCTATATATATATATATATATATATATATATATACAATTCACTGCATTTTTTCAGCTGAAATGAACACTAGCGGCAGTAAAACACCAACTTTTAGACACACAAATTATGATTACAATGGCAGTTCTTTGCACAATATTACTGTATGTTATGACCTCGAAACACTTTTACCAAAGTGCATGGTTTGTAAACGAATACATTTTGGCATTTACATCATTTAACCAGCTCTATATGTATGGCTTTTTTGATGGAGTAAACTTGCTCAGTAACTCACCTGGTACATAATTGCACTTGCGATGCAATGAAACAGGAGTCATGAAAAAAAGAGCTCAAAGGCGTGTACAAGCTAAAATTGAAGCTGATGTCTAAAATGGCATGGTTTCTTCAGTAAATATGTTTTTATTGTATTGTTTGCTTTTGTTTGTTTGTTTTACATTTGCTATCAGTTTGGTTTAAGGTCAGGTTTAGTGTAGGTGGTACATATTTTATTTTCAAATGCGATACAGTATTAACATTTTAGTGCCACTCACTGGACATTTTATGTGATATGTACAACAACAATGTAATAAAACATTGTCAAATTCATGATTATCTGTTTCAGATAAAATTGGATGGCTTTTAGCTCCATTCACTGGACATTTCACTTTAAAAATGTCATGCAGGAAGTAACTTGATATAATTTTGCAGAAATATCACCTCCGGCATGTTTTTCCAATGAACCTGGGTGGCTTTTGCCTATAAGCAACTCACAGTAGTCGTATTACCGGGACAATCCTCTGGAGTAATCTGGTGTTTAGTGTATTGCTCAAGGTCACAGTGCTCTCTGTTCATGAATTGCACCTTGCAGGGTTTGAACCGACAACCTGTCAGTGCACAGCCCAGATCTTACACCAGATCTAAACCCCACGGCAACCCCTTGTGCCTTGACATGGTTAAGCTAAAGCTTACAAGAATAAAGCAGAGCATCTTGTTGGGTAAAATATATTGTCACTTGGTATGTGTAAGAAGCGGAAGCTTGTATTTTTGTGGCTTTTTTTCTTCAGTTTGTTATTTCAGCTGTAATGTTGTCTAATCATTGGGGCTACTTTATAGGTGGAGGAATTCTAGTTATGTAATTCCTCTGGCTGAAATCTGTTCCAGCTCTACAATGATTTATGAATAGTTCAGCCTCGTCCCGACCCATTCGTGTTCCATCCCTCCTATGTGCCTTCCTGGTATCTTTGCAGGGAGACAAAGCACGTACGACCGTTTTTTAGCATAGTTAAATGATGCATGTTAATTTGCATATTCCACTATCCTGTTTAATGTGCAAGATTACTATTAGATTTGAATAATGTGTCACGAGATGGTATACTGTTTCACATGGATTTTGAACTGGTGTATTTGGCCTTTTTTTGTTTTTTTTTAAGCTGATGTTACCCACAATTTCTCCAATAACAAAGGAGGAGACTATGGTGCTTTTCTTTTGACTTAAAATAAAAAAAAAACTTAAAAAAACCCACATATTTAACAAATTGTATTTGGTGTGATTTAGAGCCTTACATAGTCTGGACATTAAGAAAACTGATTAAACGTTGCATAACAATTTTTGTGCATCAAAGTAACTTTAATGAGTGAATCTCCTCTGTCTCTTGGTTTCATCAGTCTGTTTCAAAAGCTAAGGAAAAAGTTTGCTTTTTATTATTAAATAAGTACATTTAAATAGGGTTAATTTAATTTTTACTAAAGACTATTTTGGCCAGATTCTTAGACCTTTAATTAAGTAAAATTTTGACACACTACTAGTATTTTTAACTAAAATAATTCTCCCCAAAATGAATCATTTACTCTCCCCTGAATTTATTCCAAATCATTATGAGCTTCTTTCTTCTGTTGAACACAAAAGAAGATATTTTGAAGAATGTAACCAAACAGTTGATTGACTTCCATAGTTGTATTTTTTGTTCATACTATGAAAGTCAACAGGGATGTCAATTATTTGGTTACCCCCATCAAAATATATTATTTTATGTTCGTTCAATCAATCAATCAATAAATGGGTGAACTATGCCTTTAGCACAATACTTATTTATACACCCCTGGTAAGAAGTATGTTTTTTTTTTTGTTTTGTTTTTGTTTTTTCCTCCAGGCTGCTCTGCTTTTTATGACTTAAATGAAAATGTCACTTTAATGAAATCATAATAATAATAAACATGAAGGGCTTTGTGAAATCTAGTAATGAGATCAAACCTAACTACAGTCCACTGCACATGCTTCAGGCATATTTATCTTTGAGAAATGTAAAAAAAATAAAAAAAAAAAAATAAAAAAAAAATAAATAAATAAATAAAAATAAAATTGCCGCTTTAAAATTCAAATTGACAATCCATAAATTCTGCTTAATTAAACTGCTGTTTGCATAGGCAGTTTGCCATCAAGGACAACAACAAAATTAACAGTCATTTGTAGTAAATGAGTAAAATTAGATAAAAAGGTCACAGATGGTGCTGCAATGAACATTTTAACTGATGGAAAATATAATTGCTCCAATATTGCAATGTCTTCAGCATGTGTTGAATATGGCAAATGTGATTCATTTGCTTTGTATATTCTCATACACATGATAACAAGAGACTGAAAGAGAACAACGCAAATAATTGTTTAAATGCTTAAAACATAAATATAACAATTATTTATGGTGTTCTCACATAAGGAACCACCAATCATGAGTTGCAGATAGAGTCTCATCATTTTATTGGCTGCAAGCAGGTGTCAATCAATTACTGCGCGACGGTGCAGAGGTGGAGGTGGATTGATGGTAGTGCGCCAATACTCTCTGCCATACCTCCTCTTGTGCATCAAATATCCTGGCTCGCAGAAGCTTGCGTGCCAAACGACAAGGCATCCGTTAGGCGGGTGTCATTGCTAATTACCCAACAGTTCCTGAAAATTTGGTTTTAATTCAAAGAAAAATAGGATACCCAGCATCCCCTTCAAAAACCAATTTGGAGAGCGGCATGTTGTATTGCTCAGTCATGATCGAGTTAATGCCTTTGGAGTCAGTTATCATTAGTCAGATTTGGTGGGAATGAATTAACTCACAGCTACTGGATGTCATCCAACCCTATGGGCTGTTTGCGTGTGAAGGGAGGTGCATGAAGAATTAAAGCCCACTCTAATGTGAGATGAATGTGTGTCAGTCACACACCGCTCTGTGACATAGAGATGATACTGGAACTGTGTGATTGGCTGTGAGATAATATGTTAATGTGATGCCATTGCCAGAACTCCTCAAATAAACTTGAAGGAAAAGCCTAATGGAAAAGATGTCATATCTGACCTACCAAACAGAACAATAGCTTTATCCAATATAGCCAGTAATCACTTCCTAGACTGCAATTTTAGGGGTACTAGTTTCTTTTGGCAATTCTTGAAACTAATCATGGAGGGCCTTCGTAATGTCTTCACAAGAAGTGGCCCCCTGAGAAATACAAGAAAAATATTAAGCCACAGATGCTATTTACACAAAGGGCAAAAAGCCATTATATTCACGCTCTGTAAAATAACAGTATTTTCTTTGTGATATGCTTTTTACACTAAGTGCAAATAATGATAGATTCTATTTACACTATGTAGAAATGGTTGTATTTTCTTTGCAATAAGTTTAATAGTAATTAGATGTTATATTTGGCCCTTTTCACATTTGTAAGTGAAAATGTCTTTGTATTTCCATGCCAAAAATGCATTACGCACTTGGCTTTCTGAACAAACGGCTAATTCGGACTAAGTGCTTCTTACAGATAGTGTGACATCACAAAGTCACTCATTTAAATAATTCACAGACCGGTCTCGAGTCCCAATTAGCCTTCATGCACATCTATTTTGACATATCTTATTTTGTCCGGTCCATTGTTATGATTATCACCATGTCAGTCATTGCGCTTTCGAGAGAATCCCCAATTTATGTACGGATGTCACTCCCAAAAATTTGTAACATATACGCCACATTGGTCCTCTTTTTAGCATGAAAACAAAACTTTTTTATTCAAATTCTGAATGGACTATATAAGAAAGTGCGCAAAGAGCGCTCCCTTAATAACTGAAAAGCTGAGCTGTCGCTCATTTCAGTTTATCGTGATCTCAGAAAATTCCGCTATAATCAATTACTCTTTATGACACAATTAACCTTGCAATTTACATCGCACCTACACTTTGTTCATGATAATAAAAGGATTTGCAAGTTTCCAGAACTCAGGACTGAGCAAAAACTCTGGCGCTTTGAGTGGATTCTGACTAACTGAAACGCCTCTGATTGTCCATTGTGTTCCAGAAATCAACAGATATGTCTGTGAATGGCTACAATGTTCAGCGTTGCAAAAATGTGCAAACACAAATATATTGGATTCTGCCACAAGGCGGTAGCCGCTTATCTTCGCTTTATTTTGTTATTAAAGTTAAGTTTGCCGATTCCCTTCGTTCTTCCCTGAGTATTGAATTTTGTTACATATACATTTTCCTTAAATCATCCTGGCGACCCACCTGAGGTTCGCCAATCACAATGCACTGGGTCAGCTAACCAATCAGAGTGCATCAGTATTTCAGAAGGAGGGGTTTCATGGAAACATGAACTAAACAGCACATTCAAGACAGACTGGGAAGAGAGATGCTGCAATAGTATAAAAATAATGTGTTTTTGGAACAATCCAGCATTAAAACCTATTCTAGTACACCCCACAACTAAATCAAGTCTTCAAAAAAGTGCAAAATAGGACCCCTGTAATAAAGTGTTTGAATTTTTTTTTTTTTTTTTTTTTTTACTTACTAGTATAAGCACAACATTTTGTACACATGTTCTACACATAAGAACATTTTCACGTCTCAATTTGTTCCTCACTTGCGATGTACGAAGAAATCCTTGGATTTTAGGATCAAATCCAATCGGCTGTTCATTTTATAAATGAGGCCCCTGATTTGTGTTTGCTTGATTAGTGATTACAGGATTGCAGCTACAGCAGTAGCATCACATGAAAGCAGCGGAGGGAAGGAACATGTGATTGATTAGTAATGGGCCTTACAGCCAGTGAAGAACAGGCCTCCGGTTTCTCCAGCTGGTTCTGTGACACAATGGCACTCGGCTGCTTTTGATCAACTCCACAGCGTGACACTCATTTGAGCAATCCATGTCTGCAGGCTTCCACTAAAGGCCAAGGTGTCTCATTTGATAAGAGCCCTCTGATCAGGCTGATGGTGAATTCAATCACAGGCCACATCGCCTACAGCACACGCTAGCACAGAGCGCACGCAAAGGCAAAACATGATGTTAGTAAAAGCCACTATTTTCCTGAAGACAGACCCAGAAAATACTCAGATGAGAGCCATCAGCCCAGACCAGATCCATAGATGATCCATGAATGTGGGACATTTTGAAAACACAACAGATGAAAGTTGTATTTGAAGTCAACTACGGAGTAAAACTTTTTGTTTTATTTCTGCAGCCAAAGTCTGTTTGTCCAACGCAGTCTCATCAGTATTCATAAGTATTCACAACTAAGATAAAAATTAAAAAAAAAAAAAAGTTCAAAAGTTTGGAGTTTTTTTTGTTTTTTAAAGAAACTACTTTTATTCAACAAGCATGCATTAACATATAAAAAGTGACAGTACAGACATTTATAAAGTTCCTTTTTTTCATCAAAGAACCAGGAAAAAAAAACAGAAATAAATTACATAGACAAATAGAAAGCAGTTATTTTATTAATATTTTTATGATATTACTGTTTTTACTGTAATTATGATCACAAATGCAGCCTTGGTGACATAAGAGACTTTCACAATCATTTTTAAAATCTTGCCAATCACAAACGTTTCAATGGTAGTGTGTATTTATGCTGTTTTATGTTTCATACTTGTTGAGCTTTTATAAGAATATAATACAGTGATATAATAAGTTGAAAATAACCATCAAATGACTATCAATACTGATAAATTTACATTAAAATCACAATCCCACATCAGTTTGTCAGTTTGCTTTTATCGTGTCATTGTAGAGTATGTTTCAGTGTCTGGTATATCTATCTGGTGCAGTTTTTGTTAAAATATGTATAAATGTATGACAGTGTTTTTTCAGAATCCACTCTCTGTTTCTCATGCAAGATTGACACAGAGTTAAGTGGAAGTTGCTGGGAAATATGCATTACACATGCCACTGAAAAAGTAATATGCATGTGATTGTTTAAAGTGGTACACGGAGGAGCTTGTCTGTAGACCAGAGGAGTAGCAGAGGTAGGAAAAGCAATATAAAGGTACATCCATCATGTCTGCTCTTCTCAGTTACAGATAGACCAAGCACGAAGGAAAGTTTGGGTGGCTAATCTACCCAGCCTTCAATTTACTGCAGCAGCTTGATAATTCTTCAGTTTTATTAAAGTAAGCCATCCTCATAGTCAAGCAGTCTGTTTTATTTACTCATGAACTATACAGAAAAATCTCAACTGAACCACTCGTTACTAAGGTTAATGTAAAAAGTACGTCAGAAGAACAGTTAAATGAGGCTTTGTGTGCTTTATTTAATTTCTTGCAAGTATACTGCAAATGCACATAGAAAGAATAGTCCACATTCAGTTGAAAGTGAAAAACTATAGCCATTTTCAAATGCCACCCCAAAGGTCCTCATAATACATGACATATGCATGGCAGTAATGAATTTCATTTAGTGGTGCCTGGATATATTGCACCTTGCATTTGTGTGAATTGCAAAAATAACCACAAACCATATCACAGTTTTCTGAGCTATTCTCAGCCTTTGCCGAACGAGCACATGAGGTGAATACGATTCATGCGGCGTCATTATTCATATCTCTGTTTTGTGCAAACCCAGTTTACATCTTCGGGCATGACAACAAAATAAAACAGAATGTGTAACGGCTGAGTCTGGAAAGATTTATTTTGTGTACACAATATCAGGTGACCCTTCGTGAGGGAGGCCGAATTCAGAAAGTACTACTGAGCTGTAATGAAATATCTAACCAGATTTTCCCTTTTCTCATTGTGAGACAAGAGTAGAGAGAGTAGGAGTGGAGTGTCGACATTTCTGACCTAGATAGAGCTGAGTGGAGGCAGAATGGAAGGGCTTTGATTAAAAAGGCCGCTGCAAGGCAATGTCGAGCCCGAGATTAGTCAAGACGCTTGAGCGGCAGTTGATGTCTATTCTGAGTCTCCCTTATTCTCTCTCTCATTCTCGCTCGCTCTTTCTGTCTGAGGCCTTTCATTCACCCTAAGTGCAAATGTCATCTCATATGCAAAAAGCTTTACGCACTCGGAGAATGTTTTGCAGGCTGTTGTCTATGTTGCTGGCAAAGAAGTTTTTGTTGAAGAAAACAGATAACATTTCTGTTCACTTTAATTATGTTGGTGTGCGTAGCTGTTAAAATGATGGTTCACCCAAAAATAAAAACTGTCTTCATTTACTAACTCTCATATTGCTCCAGAGCTGTATGACTTGCTTTCTTCCTCTGGAACATGAAAGGAGAAAATTGGAAGACGGTTTCCTTTATTTTTATGCAGTTATATTGAATGGGAACTGAAGCTTTCGAGCTTCAAAAAGAGACACAGATGCAACATAAAAGCATCATAAAAGTGGTCAATATGATACATTTCTGTAAAAATGGGTAACCTGCGATTGCTATCTTCTGCACGATTTAACCCATAAAAATGAGTTTTGTTGGTATGAAGTAATGCATTTGTGTTGATTCAATATTAAATAATATAGACTTTTTGACAGTTTTTAGGTTAACTTCCCCCCCCACCCCCATTGTGAGACTAAAATTTAAGTCAAGTTAAGGTGACTTCAGACATTTGTTGCCGTAATAATGAGAGTTCATGATAAAAAAAAAATCATTCCCTTTTAAGCAATGTATTGTAATATTGTAAGGTACCTAACCTTTGACCTTTGTAATCTTGTAGTTATGTTTTACATAACTAGGCAGAGAAGAGATAGAAAGAATTGTTCAATTTCAGTTAGTGACCTTGTTCGAAATCTTGTGCTTGACACTGTCGTACATATTTCAGAAAGCATGATTAAAAGATTGCAACATTGCAAAAGAACATGCCAAATTGCATCAACTTCAAGGTGTAACCCTGGGACTTGAGCGCTGTTTACTGTGAGTATAACAATAAGTGCAGAGTAACTTCAATGGATATATTACATGAAAACTACCCGCTTTTAAAAGCATTCACATCATATGTTTTTAAGATATTGCAAATATACATGTACAAGTTAAAAATAGTTCTATAGTATATAATAAATATGTAATAACATAGTTATTATAAGAATTGTCTCTGCAACCAAAATCATACTACAAGTACATGCATTTATTTAGCCACTGTGTTAAGTGACTTAACTGTGTGTCGATATTTATAGCTTCCATTCAAGGTTGGTTTACCCTATCAGTATATATACTTTTTTTTTTTTAACTGAATGACTAACAGGGTTGATAATTTAGGGTGGCATCATTAATTACACTCAATTAGATAAGCAGATGGTTGTTTCAGTGGTGGAGATGTGGGACTTTATCATTAACTCTTGTGGTGACTTTTAAGGTGGATTGTGCTTGAATTAAAGCTTCTGATGTGATGAGCCGCGGCAGCTAAATAGTGTTAGATAAAATTTACACCACAAACTTCAGATAAATACAGTTAATTGCCTGACTAGCTGCTAAGCGCTCATTCACATCTTCTAAATTTGCTGTGAAATGAAAACAGCACATTGGCAACACATTGGCTTTGCAGCGCAGTGAAACTACTGTGAAATTGTAGCTTGTTAAAAATCTGTTTAACACTTTATTTTAAGGTATCCTTGTTACACGTTACATGTACTTACTATTATAATAACAACAAATTATGCATACTTACATGAAAGTAACCCTAGACCAAACCCTAATCCTAACCCTATCCATATAGTATGTGCATGTAGCTATTTAATGTTACTCAGTACTACTCAGTAATATATAATTACACTGTAACAAAGACACCTTAAAATAAAGTGTAACCTAAATCTACTCTATAGTTTTGTTACACTACGACCTACATAGATTAGCTAAAAAATAATGGTAAGTAAATGCACAAGTAAATGTAACAAACAAACAAATAAATAAAGTCTTCCCAATGTTTTATTTATTTATTTATAGTTATGTTGTGCTTTACTACTATTCTTTGAAAAGAAGTCACTGGGAAAGCAACACTTCTCAATTTGTAGCTTCATTACTTTTAGTTACTTATAGTTACTTCACTACTTTCAGTCACCAACACTAGCACAGTCTCAGTCGATGAATTGTGATTAAAAAAAGGTTGAACGTCTGTTCTCATGTCATCACACATAGTAGAGAGAAAACAGTTCTGAATTCAAATAATAAAATGCAAATACCTAGCCATGTAATTGCATATAGTTATGATGCTATACACCTTTGATATGATACTAAAATATGTTTATTCATTTTTAAATCAAACAGTCTTTTCCTGCAATTTCATGTGTCACTTGCTAGTCAGGTTAGGCATATGCCAACATAGACAGGTTATGTGGCATGCTCTCATGCGTAAAAAACATGCATAAAACTATGCAAGTAAAATAAAGTCAACATTAAATATGGGTTGAAATGAGGATAGACATGGTCTGCCAACCACAATGTGTTCTATGCAGTGAATTGTTGAGAGCATGTAACCACTGCAAAAGACTAACCAAACATTCAAACTCAAAGGCAAGCCAATGCACCATTAATAATACATGCATTTATAAGTTATTACTGATTATCTTACTGAATTATCAATATCTGACTTTAAGGGCTTTTGTTTAGTATGGCATGTTGACACTCCTAAATTTGGATCCTGAAGCAAAACCACTTAAGAACTACAGTCCTTAGAGACGACTTTTTACTGGGTTTTGGTTTTCTTTCAACTGACTTTAAATAGGATTATTCATAGAATTATCAAGATATTGCAGTACAATGATGCAACGTCAGTGCTGGGAAAGAATTTTAAATTTTCTTCAACACGATATGCATTCTGATTCACTGACAAAACTCTAGTGTTACAATCTGCCTAGTAGGAAAAATATAAATGTGTTGTTGATTGTCTTATGCATCCCTTCTTATTGATTCCTGTCACACTAGAGATGAAGAGGCTATGGTATCCACCATGAGATGATTGGAGAGACGTGCCAACTGACGGATACCAGTCCTTGAGGCATACCTCCATTAAAAACACAATCAATGCAGGTGCTGCTCTTTATCGACAAAGCTAACAACATTACGGCAGTCTCCAAAGTGCAGAACCTGCATTTCAATGGTTTTCATATGCATTGCTTTTGCTTTCAAATCTAAGCAAACGTGTTTCAGATCAGTCTGATGCAACAGACTGCTGGATTTGAGGTGTTTCACAAGCAGCAGAGCATAACAAAGACAGATCTGGCTCTTCTATGAAGTTATATATACTGTGATTTATGTGACTGTGATTTATGTTGAGTGGAGTCTGGGGAAGTGAGCCTGGAAGGAACCTGTGACATCCACCCTTTGAATTAATAATTATTTGCCGTGTTTTGAATTCTCCATGCTATCAGGGGATGTCATTGTTGTCTAATGATGTGAGTATGAGAGTAGGAGAGGAAATCCCTCACATTATTGCATGTTTTATGACTTGAAGAATATAGAAAAAAATAAATAAAATAATATCTTGGATATCTGATGACTCTTCTTGATGAATGTATATAGGCAATCAATGTAGAAAGAAGTCTCTTATGCTCACCAAGGTGGCATTTATTTGATTAAAAATACGGTCACACTTTATATCAGGTGGCCTTAACTACTATGTACTTGCATCAGAAAATAAGTACAGTGTACTTATTGTGTTCATATTGCATTGCAAAACACTTACTGCTTTTGAGGTGAGATATGGGTAAGGTTAGGGACAGGTTTGGTGGTTTGGGTAGGTTTAAGGGTGGGTTAAGGTGTAAGGGATAACTATAAATGTAATTACAGAAATTAATTATAGATGTAATTACATATAGGTATTTTTAAAAATATAAGTACAATGTAAAAACATGTATGTACACAATAAGTGCATTTTACCAAATGATTATTTTAAATGTAAGTACACAGTAGTTTAGGCCACCTAATATAAAGTGGGACCAAAAATACAGTAAAAACAGTAATATTGTGAAATATTATTACAATTTAAAATAACTGTTTTCTATTTGAATATCTTTTAAAATGTAATTTATTCCTACGATACAAAGCTGAATTTTTAGCACCCATTATTCAGGTTTGCAGTGTCACATGACACATGAAAACAGTTGAGCTCTTTCTTTTTTTTTTTCCTATGAGATATATATTTTAGATTTGAAATATAAACCTTTTGTAACATTATAAAAGCCTCTACTGTGACTTTTGTCAATTTAAAAGTGATAAAATGGCTATGCTGTTTGTGCTATGCTGAATATACTGCTTTAATATTTTAATGCCTTTGAATTATCTTCTAGATTCATCTTCCGGCTTTCTTCAGCAAATATTGATACAAATTAATCGTTATTAGTTTGATTAATCGGCGTATCATTTAATCAATTTAATAAAAAAATAATTTCATCGTTCAACAGCCCTATAATAATATGACATAGTATTGTGTCAAACAGGGCTACGGAGCTCTTTTAATGTGTGGCTTTTGCTTTTGTTTTTGTCATCTGTCTTCTCGTGACAGGCTGTATTTCTGCTATTGTTCAGAAATATCCAAAATAAAGTAACAAAGCCACTTCACCAATTTCCTATTTCTTTGCAAAAGCCTTACCATGAACTGCGGAAAGTGTTTTGAGTAAATCCTTAGCCTTTGGACCTGCAGGATTGTTCTTCGAAACAGCAATATATTAGGAAGCGTCCCCATTGTACCTTTATGAAACTGGGTCATGTCAGGCCTTGGGTGACACACACATATGATGCTTCTAATGCAAGCTGCTTCTTCTTCTTTTTTTTCTAGAAAAGCAAATAGCAAAATTAATCAGCGTGAAACTTGAGAATCAAGTTTATTGAATTAGTTTGCATCGAAAAGGAATTTGAATAGGCGAGCTGTACAAAATATACAATGTACACAGAGGGTGTGTGATATAGAGGTAGTATAATGACAAAAAAAAAAAAAAAACACATTGTGCAATCTGTGATTTGGTCATTATTATGTTGTGTTTTCTGTCTCATGTTTTGAAACATATATAAAATGAATAGGAGCCTATTCGTAATGGGAAAAAAGGGCACTTTCATTTCCAGTGCTGTTCATTGAACTTTCTATTCATCAGATGATCAGTGTTTAAAGAGACTTCTTACAAAATCAAATATCTTAATAATTCCCTACTTTTGACTGATAGTGTATAAAAAGCTTACAATTTGATTATAGTTTAACATGTCAGCTTGATATTGAAAGTTGCATTCTTGGTAATTTGATGAGATTGATGTTTTCTCCTACAGTAATGTTGATAATTTTCCCTGATTTTATCTGTATAAACTGTACTGTACATTTATATTACAACATTCTGTTGTATTGCAGGCTTCCAACTGCTCTGGCCTCCCTGCAGAACATGTCCTGAGGATACTTTGATTGCATTTATTGTAAACTGAGTAATAATCCATACTTCAGCATAATATAGTGTGACTCTTTGTTTTAGGCTATTTGCACCAATCTAACTTTAAAGGAAAGAAGAGTTTAAAGTTTAATGACATTTTATAATTGGAAAACAAATCTAAATGTAAGGAAGAAAAGCTGATTCAACAGGAAAGAGAAAAGCAATCTAATTCAGTAATAATCATTGTTTTTTTTTTCTTTCCTCTTTTAATTATCTCTAAAAAGCAGCACTCTGACCACTCTGACATTTAAAGGCATTTTAACGAATGTTTCCCTATTCACGTGGATTAAAACTGAGGAGACTGAAACAAATGGTAATAACACACACACACACACACACACACACACACTCTCTCTCTCTCTCTCTCTCACTGTGTATGGCTCAATGTGTATAATATCCATTCAACGTTGTGCATATATTTGATAAACAGATTAGCTCTGGAAAGTTATTAAAACAAAAGCCCACCCGAGGCAGATCATCGCACTGATTTTACCACGGTGCATTTCTTAATCTAGCAATATAATAACTTAGCACATTAATTTAGAATGTACGACCACAAGTGTTTATTGGCATTTTACAATGGTTTTAAAAGCGGCTCATCCAATTAGAATTTAGATTCCCTTTTATTGTTTTTTGTTGTGTATATCCATATGGCAGTAGAACATCTCCCTCTTGATTGAGAATGAAGGGTTTGGTTCGGCTTGGTACATCAAATCACATGCCCTGAACAAATTAGATGAACATGCTATTTGTGTTGGTAAGAAATCCATCCATGCCGGAATTGTTCAATTTAAATAGAAAAAGGGGGTTTTGCTGTTCTGCTAGTTCCAGATATGCAATATTTGAGGTGTTTTCTGAAATCCAAACTGCTAGAATGCACCAGATAAGCTGAAAAACTAAATCACTTAACTGTATGAACATATAACTAAAACATTTAAATAAAAATCATTCCATAATCTGCCTTAGATACATAATGAGGCTTATACAACATGTGCTTTTATTGTTAGCTCACATAAGAAACAGCAGGATTATGGATCATACTGCTGAAGGAACAGAAGACCATTGTAAAGTTCTGCATTTGTGCCATATAATACCTTATTCACATGCCAAACACATTCACACAGAAGAAAAAAACAAATAGTAAGATTAAAATCCTCTAATTTTAATGCAGAGTTAATCGTAATAGCTCTATAGTATAAAAAAATATATAATACAATACAAACAAGAGTTGCAGTTTATTACAGTACAGTATAAAAATAAACATGTATACTTTTTGCATTGTTTTAATGTTGTATTCTCTATGCAATAAATGGGAAAGTGTTTACTAGAGCTGTACAGTACTTGGGCACTTCACTACAATACCTAAGTATTATTTTGATACAATTCCACTTTTCTCAAGTACTATTGAAAATTTTACTTCATTACATTTCCAAGGAAAATGCGATGATTACAATGAATGTCAATTGGGCAAAATAGCCTGAGGTTACAAAGCAGAATTGAGCATTTTTGTTAAAGCACTATTTTTATTATTTTTTTTAATGATTTTTTTAAGGTTGTAATTTCAGTTGCAATGGTATCTAAATTAAGTAAATAAATATAAAAAGGCATTAGATGAAAACGTGACTGTTTGCAACTTGAGTTTGAATTATAAACAGGAGATTAACATGCTGAAAATGGATCAACAGTGAAAACATTACACAAAATAAAATTAGCATTTGAAACATTCCCTTTGGACTTGAGTTGGCTACACATAATACCATGTCAGACTTAAAAAAAATGTTTAAAATGTTGAGGCTTGATGTGAAGTTCAGCTACACTCTTAAAAATAAAGGTGCTTCAAAAGGTTCTTCACAGCGGTGCCATAGAAGAACCATTTTTGGTTCCACAAAGAACCATTCAGTCAAAGGTTCTTTAAAGAACCATCTCTTTCTTAATTTTTTATAATCTGAAGAACCTTCTTTCGCCACAAAGAACCTTTTGTGAAACAGAAAGGTTCTTCAGATGTTAAAGGTTCTTTATGGAACCATTTAGACAAAAAGGTTCTTCTATGGCATTGTGAAGCACCTTTATTTTTAAGAGTGTAAGGTAGTTCAATTGATTTAACAAAACTAATGATCGTCTGTTGACAAGAATATGCCAATTTGATTTTGTTTACCCAACTATTCAAAAGGTTTATTTACAGTTATATAAATACATCTGCAGACTGCAGTGCAGGTATTGTATCTTGTTGTGCAATGTGTTGTTTTGAGTTGAAGACATTGTTAAATCATGCAGTATACCCAAGCCAGAGATTGTCAAGTTAGGCCCGCATTGCTGAGTTGCGAATGCCTGTGGTTATAGCTGTTAGAGAACAATTACCCTGTGGTTTCTCTAGGGTTTAACTGTTTTGTAGGGATTTGTGACAAACTTTGATTGCGCTGAAAGCCTGTCCGTTCTGTGATTAAGGGGGATCAGGGCTGAGCAAAACAAACCCAGGAGAAAAAGATCAAAATGGTTTCTTCGCCAAAGGAGTCGCCCATATACAATGGAATGGGGGAAGATGAAAACTGTGAGCTGTGGCCTGAAAGATTTTATTTTATTTAATTGCATAATGCTGATTTCATACAGGAAAGCCACATTGTGTGCTGGCTCTCCTCTGAGCAGAAGGCAGGGAAATGCTCGTTCTCCCTGCCAGCTGCTGAAACATATGCCGTAAAACTGCTGGATATTTTTAAGATTGCCTTAGAGAAAGTTGAGGTGCTCTGAGCTGTTTTTTTATGAATTCTCTTGGCAGTTTTGAAGAAAGAATCAGTATCCAGCTAATAGGGGTTTGGTGTGCTGCCTGAAAGTTTGCAGAGTAATTAGGTTCTAGACAATATTTCCAACGATAACATTAGAGAGACGCATATAAATTGGGTAGGAAATGTAATCACTTCAGACCTAGATAGATGGATGGATGGATGGATAGACAACAGACAGACAGACAGACAGACAGA
>JAFVLL020013677.1:0-16270 GCA_021397915.2 Tor tambroides | reverse complement strand
TCCATCAGGTTAAGTCATATATTCATTAAACAAATTAGTTTGCGATGTCCTAAGAGTAATGTTGTCGTAATATCCTAATATCTTTTCAGCGTTTAAGGGTAACGTACTCCCTCATGACTGGTGTCAGTGCTATAAAGTGAAGCATCAGCTTTAGCTTTTTCCCCTGTCGTTTATCCCAGCGTTTACCCCTTACGTCACTAGCTCCGCCCTTGCGCCTTTACTCGTGACCGGAAGAGTAGAGGAGTCGTTTTGAGGGGGAGGGGAGGTTAACGTTTTTGATTAAAGATTACGAGGGCACATGAATTTTAAAAAAATAATGAAGTGCACAGATAAATTATTTATAATAAACACTACAGTATTCCATTAAAAAATAAGACTTGTCAATTTTGATTTCATGCCGACTTTAATATCCTAATGATTTTTGGCATAAATTTTTTTTTGATCATTTTGACCCATACAATGTTTTTTTTTTTGGCTATTTCTACAAATATACCCCAGCAACTTAAGGCTGGTTTTGTGGTCCAGGTCACAAATGTGCTAATAATTCAGTGCTGCTTTGTTGAGACAAGACCTCTTTTGTAGGAAGTTGAAGTTAAATTCAGGTATTTTTATTCATGCATAACTGATTAAAACAGTCTTAATCTAAAATAGTTGTAAATCTAAATGTTTTATTCTGAATTGCACATGGATTGCAAGTGACTTCAAATTTATCTCTTTCCCCTTCCCAGATATGTCAGGTTCTGAGTCCCACCACTATGCAGTGCATGGCCCCAGAGCTTCCCTACAGTCTAAGCAGGCAGAAGGAAGTACCAGAGAGACCCGATGAGTTCGGCTTCATCCTGGACAACGTTCAGTCTGTGCTGGCCCTCAACATCACCAACTTCATCTACTACCCAAATCCCGTGTTTGAACCGCTTAGTGTGTCTGGGGTCCAGGAGCTCAAGCCAGGGTCTCCTATCATACTCAAGGTAAATCAAGCATTTACCTAAATTTCAGCATTGTTGGTCTTTCAATTGTCCATTGCAGTTACTAGATTTTGCAAATCTGATTTTCAGGGTAGAAACTTCCTCCCTCCAGCCCCGGGTGGCAACGGGAAGCTTAACTACACTGTTCTGATTGGAGACAAACCTTGCACATTAACTGTATCAGATACTCAACTGCTCTGCGAATCGCCCAATCTGACTGGACGCCACAAGGTTCTGGTAAGTTGCTGAATACTGGGGCTCACATCCACTTTTCACAGTGAGCTAATGCTTTGGGGAGTTTGTGGTTAGTATAGTTACTGAGAGGCTGACAAAGAAATAGAAAATATCTTCCTTATTAGACTTATTAGAGCTGAAAAACCTAATAAAACTTTTTATGCTTCTCACTTTGGGTGGCTGGCTGCTTCGCTGCTTGTCTGTTGACAGTCGTACAAGAGAAAGTGCCACAGACCTTTATAGCCATGAATTCACAAAAGGAACAGACACATTGCTACCCACTGCTTTAGGACCACTGGCCTTACTATGACACAATGACATCAAATAAAATAGAATTTCTCCATCTTTAGATGTATATTGATCTGCTTCGAATGGTAGCTCAGGTTATTGGACAAGGTACCAGACTGCTAATTTTACCTGCTAGTACTGGTTTCATTCAGATGTTCACAAAATGTGCTCCATTTTAGGCCCGTGTAGGTGGCATCGAGTTTTCTCCAGGTGTGGTCCACATCACCTCTGACAGCCCCCTCAGCAGCACCGCTGTCATTAGCATTGCTGGGGCAGGAGGCCTCCTCATATTCTTCATCGTTATTGTCCTCATTGCCTACAAGCGCAAATCCCGTGAGAGTGACCTCACTCTCAAGCGCCTGCAGATGCAGATGGACAACTTGGAGTCCAGAGTGGCCTTGGAGTGTAAGGAGGGTAAGTAGTCAGGGAGTGTTTTGACTCTGCACAATCCAGGAAACAATGATCAAAATACTCCATAAACTGCCTTTGCAACATTTGTAAGACATTTGCACAGATTATACATTTCAGAGAAGTATTTACTGATCTCAACATGTTTGTTCTTTGTGTTTTGTGTCTTCCGCAGCATTTGCAGAGCTGCAGACGGATATTCACGAGTTGACCAGCGATCTGGATGGAGCTGGTATTCCATTCCTGGACTACCGCACGTACACCATGCGAGTCCTGTTTCCTGGCATCGAGGAGCACCCTGTACTTAGAGACCTGGAGGTAATCTACCAATTTTACTGATGCAAAAATGTTTTGTGAAATAACAAATTTGCATCCAAAGGGCCCTTAACTGAGTTTCTAAAATGTACATGCATATATTTGCATATTCATGTATGCATGTAATTACTGCACATTGTACCTGTGTGAGAAACAGTCACAGTAATGGCTGCTAAGTATATTTTTTTTCTTTCTGTTTTTCGGTACAGCACAGTGGGGTTGTTGGGAATTAAAGCTGTCACTGTGCTGTTTGTGTTCTCCCTCAGTAAACAAAAGGCAGCAGCTCTCATTATAATCTACATGCGTGCTCTCTCTCTTTCTCTCTCTCTCTCATTTTTTTTTTCTTAAAGTAATGAGCTGCTCTCTGATTCGCAATCAGTCTTTCGTTAATAACAGTAATGACATGTGACTCAATTGTTTTTTTTTTGTCTAAGTGTGAGGAACAGAATTAAAATCTAACGTGGGGTACACCAAGCTACGGGTTATTTACGCCCCGCTATGACGGTGATGGACAGTTTTAATTGAATCACACATTTCTTCAGCCAACATACGAGCCATACCTTACCTGCTTATGCCAGCTGAGCTCTGGTTCTAATCAGCTATATCAATTAAGACTTAACTGGAATAAACGTCCCCTCTCTTTGGAAAAGTTTATTGTAAAATCACAGCTAATGACAGGAGCCGTCTCGAGATTCTGACAGGTGTTTAATGATTATTGATGAGGCAAATGACATCAAATGATGTCATGAGGTCTCTGCATGGTTAAGTGTTTGTCATCAGGTATTCTAAGTGCACAATAAATGCATCTTAACCCAGTGAGCAGCTGTTATTTGATGAAAGCTGTTCATTTGTATCCTGGTTTGTTTAGCTTTAGGTTTGCTTTTTTCATTTGTTTAATGTATTTGGTTCTCTTCAGTTTAAATGCCTGTGGGTGTTTCATTGGACTCTAGCAGAGGATGCTGTAGGCCAAATGAGAGGGTTGGAAAAGCTTTTCAGCCAAATAAGCCTAACTGAAGTTTAAGTGAGCATTCTTAGACATGACAAAAATAAAAATTGACATAGTTGTGATGAGTTGGTTAGCTCTGAGGGGATGGATACCTAAAGTCAACATGAAATAATGCCATAATTGGATGCATTTCTGATGAGAAAATGCAGAGCAGGATTTGATTTTAATTTATCAAACAATAATAATAAATAAATACCACAGTTTAAATAAAATATTCTCTTTTTATCCTATGAATAACATTCACTAATAAATTGTGCAAAATAAGACCAAGAATGTGTATTTATAAAGCAAATGGTGTCATGCTGTAAATATGCTGATGAATTATCACATTCAGGCTGTGAAATGTCATCTGTTTGTAACCATTGTTTTCCTGTTTTGTTTTTTGTTTTTTTTTTGCTGCAGGTGCCAGGTTACAGACAGGAACAGGTGGAGAAGGGCCTAAAACTGTTTGGGCAGCTTATCAACAACAAGGTTTTCCTCCTGTCCTTCATCCGAACCCTAGAGTCTCAGAGAGGCTTCTCCATGCGAGACCGCGGCAACGTCGCCTCCTTGATCATGACCGTTTTGCAAAGTAAACTGGAGTATGCAACGGACGTGCTCAAACACCTGCTGTCTGACCTCATTGACAAGAACCTGGAAAGCAAGAACCATCCCAAACTTTTACTCAGAAGGTACTAGACACATTGCACATGAAGTGTCATCTCAAAAATCTAGTCCTGCAGTCCAGTGGGTTTTACTGATTATAAATGCCCCTCAAGTGAGTGTAATCAACAGAGCACATATTCTAAATTTTGGGATCATTTCAATCTGCCAGATTCTAATTATAGTCAGCGTCATAGACAAGAGCAGATGACCTCTGCGAATTGTCTTTGATACGAGGACTCTACAGTACCCTGAATGGAAATAATTGCATTCGGGGACATCAAAATGCAGACTTTCTCTCCCAAACATGTAATGCACTGACATGCTCATCATTAAATTGTAATTAGGATTAATTAGTTTGAGATCCAATTAACAGTGCATTAAAAACCTACTGGAGATATGTGAACCTCAATTCCTCATGCAATCAACTCCTTTGTATCTCTGTATTCTAACAGCATAGAGGACAATATTATTACCATACCATATTGATTTTTCATTCATTTCTCTTCTTTAATTTCTTTAATTGTTCTTAATGTTCTAGTGATCGATTTGTAAAGTTAGTTGAATGACACTTCTGATATTTTTGCTAATTGAAAATACTGGAATTAAAAAATGGGATGAGTGCTTTCAGAGCAAAATAATGACACGGAATACAAATTTATTGGTCTAAAAAAGCTTGCTATTAGCGATAGGCTGATCATGTGACAACTACAAGAGGAGCACCCTGACTGAATCATAACTGATTCAACACCCTTGATGGCAGGCGTGATTAATTGAAACAAGCGAAGGGAAAATTAATTGCACAAAGAGCTGCTGTGCATATTAGCGGTGGAAAATAAAAGAGATTTTTCTTTGTTTCAGTCAGGCTTCTGTCAAAGTCAAAACCAACCCTATCACCTTTTTATATGCACCTGAAACATCTGCACTTGTGATGGATGTTTGCTACAGTGTCCCATCATGACCCGTAGTCCAGTGGCTTTCAACCAGTGGCTCTCAACAGGTTCTGCTTCAGGTTCCACATTCAACATAATACAAAAAATCGTTATTGTATACAGATTATCATTAAAATGAAACACTGAAATTTATTAAACCATGAAATGTGTAGAAGAGAAGCACTGTTTTAGTCCATATATTTCAATGGATTAGACCCTCACGGGTATATAGAGCGATCTTCACCACATGGAACCTGTCTAACCTCCAGCACCTGCTTAGCAAAGGACGACACAGAGCACTAGGCCAGAACAGAGAAGCTTAAGCTGTTGTCTGAGAATAATTTTCTCATCCCTGTCTCTCTTTCACTGCATGATTTTTAAATCTGTGTTTAAAATGCAGAGAAGCAGGACATCTTTGGCAGAAGCCTCCAACCAGCTTTCGTTTCCCCATTTCCAAGAAAGCACTTGCGACGGCCACCCCATCTGTCCAGCCTCAACCTGTGTTCACAAGCACACACAGGCTAACTAACTAACGGGCGGCTTCTAGAACCATCTGTCGTATTTCTCCTTCTCTCTCGCTCCCTGCAGCCCACTCTCCTCGTCTACGAATAAAAATAACCTCAGATCATGTAGCCCATTTTCTCTATATGTATGGCATCAGTGAAGTCCACGTGGGTCTCCTGTTCCTGCATATGCTCGTACACATATTTTTACTGACCAACACGTTTGTACACACTTTCATACACACACACACACACAGTCAGGCAGAGCTGAATAGAAGTCCTGTGATTATTCTCTGGGGATAATCCTTAGTGAAGGGAGACCATGGTTACGCAGCAGGACCCGATAGTGCACAGAGCGGACGATCTTCTCCACATGAGGCGGAGTGCGAAATTGAAATTATTCCTGGCTTCAAGCTGCGTTATTAAACACATGTGCATTAAGGAGGGGGAGTTTGTTTCAACAGACAATTGTTTGGTTAAGAAAATAAAGCCTATGCTACAAGGTGAATAACGTCAGCCCATTAGCCAGGTGCGCATCTGTTCCTGGCCAGCTTTTAGCTGAAGCATTGTTTCAATTTCAGAGCAGGCGGAGACTAACTCTCAGTAAAACCTTTACTCAGTCAACGCCACATGCTTAGCAACACAGTTAAATATATGAACTTGTTTACGAGACGCATTTTCTGCATATAACACATATTTGCAGTGCAGTATCTGTCATAGGGTGACAGGTCTCATTTTTGCTGGGTCTCTGGAATCATAAACCACTTTCAGGTCCTCGACGTTGGCAGAGCTGGCTGTTCACATCCATTTGCGGCGGCAGAAAGCAGCATCAAATGTAAATGGCCTTTGCTGGATGCGAGAAATGATGAGGAAGATATATGGAGCTCTTTCCTCTCCCTCTTTCTCTTTTTTATGGAGCGTAGCTCCAATGTGCCTCTTTGCACATTCAGCGTGGAGGAATCCTCCAGCAGATTTTGCTTCATGCCACTTCGAAACGGCTGTTTAATCAGGGGGAACTAAGCACCAGGTGCTGCCCACATCCCATTCCTCACCACTGGATGGGCATCACTTTACCTGCCTCTCTAAACCAAAGCCAAACAAGCGCTCACTCTCTGTGCCAGTGATATGTGACATAAGGATTTGGGGGACAGTGATAGTTGGTTGCTCTTGGCGCTGTGGCAAAGTTATGGAGAGGTTGTGCCAGGACTGTCTGGCAACGAGGCTACTTATTCCCCCTCCGGTGAGCCGAGAGGTAACACAGGATACGGGTAAGTGAGTTTATGGGGTCTTGCCAACAATAATTACCATCAAACCAGCCGATAGCACAAGAAAGAGAAAGCTAATGGGAATAACAGTACACCGAGGCGAAAAGGTGGTGAAAAGCCGTTTTCTTCTTTTATCTGTTTTTTTTTTTATTTTGTACTGCTGTCCATCTCCAGGTTTTCCCCCGCCTACCATTTCTCTTGTAATTGGTCCAGGCATTGAGAACAGTCGGGAGTGAGGATGATTACAGGGCAGTGTTAGGATGGAGATGAAAGGAAAGATGAAACGTGACCCCGTTGACCCCTGGACCTGTCCTGCTTTGGCCCACTCAAGGCAGTGGCTACAAAACAAGGGGACACTAATCCTTTCCAGGTGTTGTGCCAGCTTAGTGGGCAAACGCAGACATGCATACGTGCACATGTACACATGGTACTGCACAGTGGCAGGTCTCAATACGGCAGCGGGACAGAGGGAATGCAGGTGGCAGCTGGGATACAGGCGGCAGAGGAGGCGTAGACGCACACACACCACAATGCTGTAATCCTGAAATATTGATGCTCTGTGCCATGGCTCGTTGCAGGGCGCCTTGGCAATTCACCAGCTCCCTGCGGCACACACAAGCTGGAGACACCGGATCCACATATATTGAGTTTCACTTTGTTATAGTCATTATGTATGTACATCTCTCATGCTGGATCAGAGCCTGTGGTCCAAGAGAAGTTGTTAGCCAATCGTGATGTACTCCGACACACCCCGGCCCTCCATTCAGCCACCTTCTATTGTAACGTGATCCATTTCGAGCTCAATGGCCGGACTGTGGGGGGAGGAAATGAGTCCGGTCTTATTCCAGGCCAGAGCAGGTTCACTTGGCATCAATCCAGCCGGATCATATAAAGGCTTTTAATTGGGTTTCTTGTATTAGGGTCTCATGGATTATTGTGGAAATAAAGACAGCCTGCAGATTGGGGCTATAGATTCCAGAGCGCAATTCATGTTCCAGCAATTATGTTTGTTTAACAAAGTCCTATTCATTAGGAGACACCGTCCTTTGTGAAGTGAATTTTTCATGGTCGTGGTAATCGCATTTGTGTGTGACACTCACAGTGATAATCGTGGCTTTATGCTGCTTTTATTTATTTATTTATTTACTCTGTTTGTTTGTTTGTTTGTTTTTCAGAACGGAATCTGTGGCTGAGAAAATGCTCACAAATTGGTTTACTTTTCTGCTATACAAATTCCTCAAGGTAAGTCAGTTTGTGTGTGTGGATATGTTATGTGTGTGTGTGTGTGTTACCACATATTCAGGTCTGGGTAGCCAAAATGTAATAATTAAGAATCAACCATTAAAATTGCTGAAGAATATTCAGATTAACGGTTGGCCGATATGCAAAGAAAAGAGATCAGTCATCTTCAAGGTCATTTGGCACATGCTCTGTTGAGCACAGAGGAATCAAGTGAAGTCCTGCGGGAGCATTGGCAGTGATGCACTGCAGGTGTTTGACAGAGAGTGTGTGTCTTGTGTATGAATATGTGTAGGTGTGTATGTACATCTGTATGTGAGTGTGCCTGCATGCACTTTTAATCAAAGAGGGTTTAAAGTTGGCCAAGTCTTGCTGACTCCAGCGTTTTTCTGTTCCTATAATGATACAGTCAGCTTAGCAGGTGCTGCTCAATTCTACATATAGCACTGTGACCGTCAGCACCACCGCGGTCCTCTCTAGCACTTGTCATTAATCTCTTAATAAACACATCTGCTGCAATCAGAACATGGCATGTGCAATTTCACAAGTGTAAAGAAATTTCTTGAATTCTGGAATGTACAAAGCAGGCAATAAATTCTGGAAGTCAAGGCTGTTTTGTCCAGTCTGGTTTAACGGATTAGACCTGAGTGAATGAAGCCGAAAAAAATCACTCGAGAGCTTCAGGATTCATTTAAGCTCAAATTGGACTCTACTATAAGAGAAGGACTTTATTGTGACCTCATCCATGTGAAACCATAACATTATTATTGCAGTCACAGCACATTGATTTGAGTATTGAGCAGTGCTTGACCAGCTGCCCAGACCACTAGTCGGTTTTACTGTCCATTTCTCATTTCAACAAGCATATTTTGCCCAAATTCAGCTAGAGACACTGCACTTCAGCTTAATTTCTAGCTCAGGGATCTTCAACAGGGGGTCTACCAATTGTTGTTTGAACTTTGTATTTTTTAACATTACATTTTTTAAAAAAAATGGTTAACAGATAATGTTCAGCTAAATGTTTCATTGTTCCTGTCACATTAAAATGTATGTAGTAAAATTAAAACAATGTTCAAGTAAAATAAAGATTATTTTAATGGCTTTGTGATGTAAATGTACAGATGTGGCCATTAAGATTGCATGTTTTTTCCCACAGCATGCTGCAATCCGTCATAATCATAACAGAGTATGTAAATACATAAATATGGTACAAAATTTTAAGCCAGGCTAAAAATGCAACACTTTATACAATATTTAACAGTGGGTCCCTGCTCTGTCTCTGTCCACCAGGGATTGAGTCTAACTATTACTGTAATCCATGTGAGTAAAATTGTTGTGTCAGTTGAAATTGACACACTAGTGCCACAACTGTAAAGCTCCTTTCAAAATGTCTATTACTGTTACTGAATGAGGGAATGACAGCCCACGTTCTCTGTAGGAGGTTGGTGTGAAATTTAAGAGAGTGAAAGTGACACTGTTTTTTTCTCCTCGTGTAGGAGTGTGCCGGGGAGCCCCTCTTCTCTCTTTTCTGTGCCATAAAGCAACAAATGGAAAAAGGCCCCATTGACTCTATCACCGGAGAAGCCCGCTACTCACTCAGCGAAGACAAGCTCATCAGACAGCAAATTGATTACAAGACTCTGGTAAGGCTCTGAACCACAGCTTGGATGAAGAAAGGAAAGAGAAACGCTTTTGGAAGGATAGAGAAGGAGAGGAGTAAACTAAAATAGGCATGAAGAAAAAGACTAGGATAAATGGGTGAGAAGGAGGCTAAGGAGCGTGAAAGCATTCAGAAGCAGACAGGTGTGGAGGTAGAGAGAAGGGTAAGGTAATTTGTTTGGGTTGACGCAGCATGCAATGCCCAGTCTTCACGCCTGACAGGGAACACGCAGGCTTGTTATGACCTTTGACCTGTCTGCTGTCCTGTGGTGACTGGCAGTGTTGTGTTTGGCTGGCCACTGTCACAGGCATGAGCTAAGCCTGTGTTGTCAGGGCTGCACGTATGCCAGGACGGGCTGTTTACTGGGACAGCACGTCAGGAGGGTAATCTGTATTCTGTGTGAGACTATAAGAAAATGAAAGAGGAGGTATGTGCCGAATAGTGTCATCTCTTGGCATCCAACCCATTCCTTTGAACACCGCACTGATGACTGTAGGAGCCGTTTCAGCTTCATCATTCTGTCCTCACTTCCAAAACACTTATACGGCTGCAGACTCAACACAATACAAGCCACTACCAATAGCACATTCTGCCTTCCCTAGAAAGACATAGAGGGCATTTTACAGTCAATCATTTCTTACACAGTAAGATATGAGAGTTTGTGTTATATCGACCAGTCAGCATCCACAACATTTTAACACTGTATTTTGAATTCTTCTTCTACACATATTTCCTGTTATAACTTCAGGGCACCTAGATACAGATCTTAGATCTGGATTAAAGTTTGGTTTTGTTTTCAGTGGGAAAGCTTTTCTGACAGTGTTTTTTTAGAGAAAGGGCTTAGCGCTGGCCTTTATTGTTTAGAGGTTATTCTGTGGGGAAACACGCTCCATCCCTTCTAAAGGTCTGACAAAGCCTTTCCTTACAGCCCACACACAGTGCATTTAATTGTATTGATTCTGGTTTTGGCCCTTCAGGAGAGTCCATTATACTGCTGGACTGTAAGTAAATGAGCTCTTTTTCAGTGTGCGGGTATTTTATCATAACAGACGCAAACAAGGGCCTTCACAACCTTTATATAACAAATATGAGCTATGTAATTACGTCTGATGATGATGACGGTACCATTGGTGGTGTTAATGACGGCTATCATGGGAGACAGAGAATCTAACAGGAACTAAGATGAGGAAAATTAGTGTGTTAATTGCAGACATTTGCAGGCTGAGGTGAGTGAGGTGACGGCTCCCTCAGGGTGGCCAATGGGCTTTTACGTTTGCGCCATTACACCTGCTGACTACGTTCACTCTTTCAAGCGCACCTTACAGTTTTGACTAGACGACTGTCATCCATTTCAAGCACTATCTTTTAGGTGTTAAGCATATATCCTAGATCAGTCACTGTGAGACATGGAATGAATACAGGCCTCAGTAGATAGACTGTACATGTTACAATCTCTCCATATGGCTTGATTAAACCTTTTAACAGAATTTTTTTCTCGATTCTTCGGGCTCACATGCACGGATGCATTTTAGCATTCATTTTAGCAACTCTCAATACATTTCAATTCATGCAAAAAGATCATTTTGCAGTCACATAAATATTCATGTGTCTCCCACACGTGTGCTAATTGGTGTAATTTTGTTCTGTGTTGTGTAGGTGGTGAACTGCATGCATCCAGACAATGAGAAGAGCCCTGAAGTTCAGGTGAAGGTTCTGAACTGTGACACTATCAGCCAGGTGAAAGAAAAGATCTTGGACGCCATCTACAAGAACGTCCCCTACTCACACAGACCAAAAGCCTCTGACATGGACCTAGGTATGACTAACATTAGATGCCTTTACTCTTTAAGAACTGTTTCCCTCATCAGCCCTTCATTTGCCCTGGACAGGAGAATCAGTGTGTGAATCAATGACATTGACTTTTGTAGAATGATGGGTCAAATGAAGGTTATTGGTACTCATATCAATATCGGCCTATCTCAAAATCTGTTATTTCTCATTTGACAGACAGGGTCCTAGGGCATAATCGTGATAGAGGTTCCAATAATAAAGTCCATAAATTGCCCCTTATGGGATTCGAACCTTGGGATTATTAGCCCAATTCTTTAAAAAAACACTCCACTAGCAAAGACAGTTGGCATACACTTTTTATCCAAAGAGACATTTGGGACAAAGTAGTGATAATGCACCTACAGCCAAGTGGCTCACCTAATGTCCACTGAGGATCTGTGTCTCCTCTGGAATTTGAACTTCAACCCTTTGGAACTACAATTACATTGTACACACACCTTCCTATTCCAAATTGCACATTTTGTTATTTGCCACACACCTTCTTATCCAAAGCCAAAAGCTTACAATACGTTAATATCGAAGATGGTCCATCTTAAATACCCCTTTTCTGGGTTTAGTCTTGCTCAGAGGTGATGGAACATGCCAGTAAACATTGATTTCATGATTAACTTTTGTATTGCAAACCAGGTTTTACATCCTCAAACCAAATTCCAAACGCCAACATTCAGCTTCTTGCTTAAAGGTTTTTTGTTGTTGTTGTGTTATTTTAAGCCAAAATTGAGAATTCTGTCATTAAAAGATGTTTTAAAAAATATGTTTTTTCATACCTCCTTCGTGTTTGTTAGAAATAAGTCATACAGGTTTGGAATGCCATGAGATTTAGTAAGTGATGACAGAATTCTCATTTATAGGCAAACTATCCCTTAAAGAGCATAAAGTTTATTGGAGATTCCATAACTTTAAAGTTCATCAGTCCTGGTTTCTAGAGTTTGAACTGGCTACCTACTCATTACAATCCCAGCACTTTAACCACTAAGCTCTTCCCGCCTCCATGCATGTGTTAAACATACATGCTGATAAACAAATATCAGCTGTGACAGTATGTGAGTTTATTTATACACACCTAATTGACAGGTGGGAGCATCTCATAGTTGCTGGGAAAAAAAATAGCCAGGCTGATCCGCACAGATCTAGTTTTCCACAAATTCCAAATGAGAATCTGATTGTTTATTCTGTACACTACTCCTTCCACACTGACTGGACTAATCTATTTTTTTAGCATATTTCTCAAGTTGTAGCCTAACACTAGTCTATCCATAAGGGATTAGAACCATGATAAGTGAAGAAATAATTTTACCCTCTTTGACAGGCTCTCCTGTGTAAAATGCTTTTATGGGCCCCAGAGGGCGAGCATGTTGTTTTATTATTGTTTTATTAGGGGGGAGAATTGGACGATGTCTGTGGGACTGTGTGCGAGTGTGTTGTAAGATAAAGCAACGGGTGTCCCTGGTTGAGAGGAGGCATCTCGGCATTCCGTAAACGGATCTCAGGGTCTCCTGAGCCCTGGCACACTCTCTGGCCCTGATCCGGGGGCCAGATAAAGATAATGGGTAATAGGAATGAGGTAGCCTCCATCTCCTCGATCCCCCTGAGACAGATTGGACTGGAGTGTTTCTCTCCCTTGCCTTTGTTTTTAATTCTCTCTGTCACAGTCCCCTGAGGGCAGGGATGGAGGGAGGGAAGATAGAGGGAAAGAATGAGAGAGTGATGCAGACAAATCAATGCACTTCAGCCCATCTCAGTGCCTATTTTAACAGTCTCTGTCTCTTTGGCTTTATTCTCTATCTAGCTACATCCTGCTGCTGTTGCTTTCAGCCCTATTTTATTTTCATTTCTATTCTGTCCTTTTCATTTCACTTTTAGTCTAAGTTTATTTTCTTTTTTGTAGTTTTTAGTCACTTTTTTCTTTTTGTGTTTTTAGGTTTTCTCATATTGTTTCTTTTAGGCTTTTTTCTTTTCATTTGTTTTTTCTTCTAGTTTTCTTTTTCTTTTAGTTTCTATTCTTCTCTCTGTTTACTTTTCTGTTTGCACTTTGAGTCAAGGCTCATTTGCATGTTTATAGACAGCACTGTAGTGAGATATAAAACAATGGTCGGGCCTCTCCTGGAGATTTGAAGTTATTCTCATCACCCAGAGATATGTTTCATCATCTTGCCTGTGATTGCTGTTTTGCTTTTCTGCTTAGGATCAGAGCGAAAGATAGCAGCAGGCGGCATGAAGAGGCCTCTCTCCTCTAGCGTTCCAATCATACATTCATTTGCAACGGAGGGGAGTCCAAAAAAAAAAGAATGAGAGAGACGTCTCTCTTGTTCCTGGCCATGTTATCCGCACATCACATTGCAAAGGGATGTGTTTATTTCATTCAGCACTGATTCCCATCGCATCGCCGTTTCACGTTGCTGTTTTTGCTGAGGCTGCAGACAGCGGCTGGTGGGCGCTGAGGGGAGGGTGGGAAAATATCTTTGCATTTTGTTGTGCATCTCTAGTGAGCTCAGTAACCACAATAAGAGCAAGCTCAGCGGGAGGCTTAACGCGGTCGATCAGGGCCGTTTGGGCTTAGGATGCTCGACCCACTACAGATGAAAAAGGAAGTGGCTTTCAGCAGTGGCTGTAATCACGCCCATCGATCCACTGGCCACGAAGGCCCGGCTCTCTAACAAAGGGCAGAAGAGATTAATTTACCTTTCCTTTCCTTCCTCCCTTTCTCAAATGCTCCTTCACGTACCCCTATTTTCTCTCTCATTTTCATTTCTTTCTCCTGCTCTCTCTCAGTATAGACTTTGTCCCTTGCCTCTTTTCTTCCGTTGTTCATGTCTTTGTTTTTAAGTTTTAAAAAGCCTTTTTTTTTCCCCTTCCAAAGCTGAAGAAAGAGAATCATTTTTAAGATTACTGTGTACTATAAATGGCAGCAAATTTATCATCACATTCACAATATGTGTGTCTGCTTGAATGTGGAAGCTTAAAGTGGCTTAATGCATTGAAAACATTTCTTGTACAAAAATGAAAGAAAAAGAATTGCTATGGTTTGCTAAAATTGATGTAGTTTTTGTGTTGTCGTACTTGCTATCCCTAATTAATATTCAGAGACAACTATACAAGTTATTTCACTCTGTAAACAGTTAATATCTTTAATTAGAGATTAAAGGAAATTGTCACGACCGCCAGCTCGAGTGCCCATGAATTCCTTTAGAGGGCACTCCACCCAGGACTCTTGCCATTTGTTTTTGTGTCCCTTGCCCCTCATGTGTTCATGTCATGTGCTACCCCTGTCTGTGTGTTATGTTCTGATTGGTTCCTAGTTTGCATGTGTCATGTTCTGATTGGTTCCCCGATTGCATGTGTCGTATTCTCATTGGTTGGTTTTATCATGTGTTCCCCTTAGTCTAGTATATAAGATGTTCACACCCACTCTTGGGTGCGGATTATTAGATAGCTGTTTCCGTGTTTCCTTGAGTTTTGACCCTGGACTGTTTCCTAGTTTCTTGATCTATTGCCGCCTGCCCTCACCATCGCCTGTTTATTGGAATACTCTTTTGCCTCTGCCTGGATTGTACTGTTTGCTGGTGTTTGACCTTGCCTGTTTTGACCACGTCTAAATAAAGCCTTGTATTTGGATCCTCCAACTCCGTTGTCACGCTCCCCACATTACAGAAATTTAGTGATTTGATGCAAGATTCCCTGTTCATTAGGAACAGATGACACTGTATTATTGAAACGTGCATATTCTCAACAACAGTCTCTATTGTAAAAAGCGATATGCAAATATATGTGAATGGAATTTAATTGGTTCTGCTGCACTTTCAAAATTGCTTTGAGTATTAATCATTGGATGTTGTAATTGTGGTGTTGTTGCAGAGTGGCGTCAAGGCAGAGTAGTACGAGTCATCCTTCAAGATGAGGATGTTACGACAAAGATTGAGGGTGACTGGAAAAGACTCAACATGCTGTTACACTACCAGGTAAGATCCTGCGTATGCACTATTCACAACCGGACATGTTATTCCTGTAATGAGGTGTACAGTGTTAGATTTTTATACGGACAGAGGTCCAAGACATGAATGCTTCAGTAGGGGGGCTTTCTTTCATCCCTCATCCCTACCATCTACTTCAAGGTTTCTTGTGAGAAGAATGGTTGGAGTTGTTTGTTTGCTGTTTCAGACTGAAATCTTCTTCGGTTAGTGTATAGAAAGATATCTGCTGTCACAAAAGATTGTTCTGAGCCTTTGAAATCTATCTTATATCAGAAGGAGGACGAGCATTGTACCTGCTGGTTTCTATTTAAAGCAGCATCTCCAGATGTCCCAGTACATTTAATCTGACAGCAGTGGGATGCAGGTGCAGGTGGATCTGTAGTTTGACACCCGGGTTAGATGATCTAGCTAATGACTTTTGATAAACAGCTCTCTGCGTGATGCGAGTTTTGGCGTGGGCTTTCGATAATAGCGCAGATTCTGACAGAGCAACTAATACTGGAACAAAGAGATTTGAATGCGAGATGAGTGTCTTTTATGAAGCTCAGAAGTGTAATGCTCTATTTATGTTTGTCTCAGATGTAACAAGGAACCTTTATGAGGTGATTAGCACAAAAAAGGATGAGCAGAGAAAAGATACTCTGTGATGGTAATTGCTTTTGGTTGATGTGTCTTTGTTGATCTAGTTTAGGGAAACATACACACTGTTAACATTCATTGCATCTCAGCCCTATCGAACACTTTTATGCCCCTGCTGACCTCTATAATAGGCTGTGGTCAAGGCACTTCCAGGTCATTTAGAAAACCTACTCTGACAGATCTCCAACGTGGTGGACAGGGACCATGGAGTTTCAGGGGGTCAGGTATTGCAACGCTGTCTCAGCATGGGACTGATAAAATCTGTCTATCTGCAATTATATTAACACTCAAAGTCTGAGAACCCCAGACATATCAGTCTGGCTGGGAGGGGCAGTTTAGGGTGGAGAGGAGA
>JAFVLL020013676.1:0-13406 GCA_021397915.2 Tor tambroides | reverse complement strand
GGGGCTTTCATGTGTGGTAATTCAATTGCTCGCCGACATCGACTGAGGCTCCATTGTTACAAAAGATGAGCAAACATCAGCTAGAGGTGGTGAGATGTTTCTAAAGACAGCTATACCCACAACCAACTTAACTGATAAATACGAGAAAGAAGCTATTCACTATTAATTTCGGAATAGCGTTTCGTATTTCTCAATGACATGCCTTTCTGCCTGAAAACATCTCTTCATGAAATAAAGGCACAGTCAGTTTTAAAGTCGAAAATAGACATGGACATGCTTTTGTGCTTTTCAGATTTTTTTTTTTTAATTTGTATTAGTTTTTTTTTTTTTTTCAGTGATATGTGTGTGTGTGTGTAAGTGTGTAGCAGGTCCAGGGTCCCCCAGCAGGAGGAGGCTTGGATCAGTGGAGACAGCCGTTAGCCTGGGGTTAGCTGGGCCTGCACGCCAATGCTGTGACAGGGAACAGGGGTGATGGAGTGGAAAGCAGACAGCAGAATTTGTGAATGTTGTAGTGGCCATTCAGAGTAGCTGAAGCATTTAAAGATGGGTGCCTCTAACCTGCCTGCAAGCAGAGTGGGGCCGAGTGGTGGCAGGACACTACTGCGCACATCACTTCCCGTTTCTAATGCTAAAAGAAAGGATGCGGCTCATGGTTATGCGTGAGGTGTGGAATAACAGCTGTTAGGTAAAATGATTTTTAAAGATCAGTGTCAAAAATTACTCAAAAATTAATAGCCATCTTAAACTCACCTTAGTGTTGTTTTGAAACCTCTGAATCACATTTTTGTTTGTACTTTTTCAGCCTTGTCTTATATACATGCTAGTGCTTCCTAGCTAATTGCTAGAAATGCAATAATTCAATGAAATGTTCCATTTAATGGAACTGAGAGTGCTTGGCTATAGCTCTTGTGAAAATATTCCGATATGAAAATGGACACTCTACTAAGATTCCCCTCCTTTCTTTGACATTTCCCACCAGCTCTACATTAAGACTTTTGACGTTCCAGACACACGCAGAGACATTTGAGAAACCATAACATAAGAGAGGTGGTGAGGCAGTGAGACAGAGAGAGAGAGGGACTGTATATTCCTGCGTCTGCAGGTCAACAGAATACCAGCTCATGACTGGGCAGCCAGACAGTGGAGTGAGAAGTCTGTCACAACTGCCATAACTGACAAAGCATCTGTGATCCAGCCAATCACAGCCGTAGTAATTAGCCGGTAAATATGCCCTTCTCAGATAATGGAACAATGATATCGGTGAGATCTGAACAGTCATACCGCTCTAAAAGCGCATGAAGAGCTCTTAATGGAAATCATTAATATATTATAAACCAGAGCTTTAGCCCTCAGAGAAAGATAGCAGCGATCGTTCCATCTGAATTAAAACAAGCTACGTGTCCATGTGGGCTCTTATCATGACCCCACTGAGAACAGAATCAGATAATCTTTGAGTGTCGTTCCCTTGATGGTACCCTGTCATCCCTAGACACATCAGACTGAATGCATTATAACAAGAACTGTATAGGCATTCTCAACAAATACGGGTACACCTTGTTGTCTCATTACTTTCTTCAAGCAATAGTAGCACAGACCCCAGCTTGTGTGTAAGAGAACTAGCATGAAAAACATATTTATGTATCCCTAAAATGGTCATCTTCTGAACTGTTTAAATAATACAACATAGTATTCATCTGCATTGGTGGAATGACAGACAAATAGTATAATTATTTTTTTGCAATTCAATTTGCAGTGTGAATGGCATTTGTCATGAACAACACTGTTAAAGTTTGTTAAAATAAAAGATCAAAGATCAAAATAATATTAGCATGAATTTATAAAAAAATAACCTATTGGCTAAAAGTAGCTTAATTTAGACTGTAATCCAGTACTTTACAACCCTTTTACATCCATAAAAGGGTTGCAAGAGACATACGCATGCATTCTTCTTATTTATTTATTTATTTTTATCAAAAAATTGCAGGTATAAAACAAATTTATATAAGAAATTATGATCCGCACTCACGAGAACAATCTTCTTTTTCCGTTTTATTTATCGATCATCACCGATGGGGAAAAAAACACAACCGTTTCGGCTACCAAGCCTTCCTCAGTGTGTCAGGTATAAAATAAATACAACTGAAAATTGACAGTATGCTTTGAAGCATTCTCTTTCACTTTCATTTGTGCTGTTGAAAAAAATGCCTGTATTTCTATACATTGTCAGCTTTTTTTTTTTTTTTGCTCTCCCTTTTTCTCTTTTTATATTCAAACAGAATCATATCCTCTATTTATCATTTATATCTGTGTTTATGCATAATCACACCTCTGAATATTTGAGTCAGTTTAATGAACATCTCCTCCTCTCTCCCTCTCTCTATAGCAAATGCTGGTTTCTGTTAGAGTTTGTCTAATATGAAACAGGGCCATGGGGAAGGATTGCCAATGTTTGCCTGTGAGTTTACTCAGAGATGAACCACAGACGAATCTTCCTCCTCTATATATATGCCAGAGACTTGATTTTAATTCACTGTTAAAGTGTAACACACACACACACACACACACACACACACGTCTCTCAAGGCTTTGAAACTCTTAAACATGTTTAAAGGTTGAAAAAAATACTGAAAAAGCATAACGTTGAACAAAGCCTCTATTGTGCATCTGCCTTTGTTAACCTTTACTGTCTCCTTATGTCTCATTTGAAATATTCTCAAGAAAATAAATATATAAATATAAAAGAAGGAAAAATAAGATTAATCAATAATCTACTATGTTTTTTAAAACCAGCTTCACAGATGAATTAGCAGAGAGATAAAAGCTTATAATGTTGTTTGCTTTTGTTTATGGCTAGTTTGTATTCCGGCAAAAGGTCCATAAAATTCACGGTGGAATTCCACCAAAAAGGAGAAAACAATCATTTGGATGAAGTGCATGGTTCATTCCACCCTAATTCTGGATTCAGCCAGCATATCATGGAAATTTTAACAGTCATAGAGGATTAACCCGAGTGGGTTGCAGGGGGTCTCGCTTGCCGCTAGATTTAGAGGCATCAGAATCGCTGCTGTTTAGAGAAGGAGAGAGAGAAAAGAGAGAAATTTCATTTTCACCTATTGTTCCCCCGTCCTGACCTCCTCTCTTTTTGCATAATCATGACAGTTATGCAGGAATATTTAGGCATTAATAATGAATTGCGTGAGGTTCACACTCTCAATTCAGAAATGGAATCTAGTGACCTTCACACTGGGCGAGAGTCTCTCAAAACAAGTGGCCATCCTTCAGCCTCACAGGTCTTTCTCTGATAACCCTTACTGAATTGAAATATTTGAAGTTTCTACTTTATGGCTATTTTGACTGATAGGGTTTAAAATAGGGCTTGAAACTCCTCCTTTTTTTTCCTTTTTTTTTTTTTTCTTGTAAACAGAGGTGCTTAACAATCAAAATTTTCAAGAGGTCAAGCTAAATATTATATGAAATATTATTTTCTATACATTTTCGATGACGTTTTTGATATGATTTTTTTATTCTTAAATTTGTGTGATTTAATTGTTTTCATCTAAATTGTATTACAACAAACATCAAAATTAAACCAAGACAAAATTCATCTAAAAAAAAAAAAAAAAAAAAAAAAAAAAAAAAAAATTGTAACAGTAATGCAATTTTGCCAAAACAGTAGGTGGTAGATGTTTGGGACAGAATCATATTTTAAAACTTATTAATATAGCAACTTTGGTAACTGATTTTTACAATATTATTTTGCTTTGATTATTTACTTTTATTCCTGATTGCTGTGCTTCAAATTATGCTATATTTTCTTCCCTTTTTCTTTGTCTTTGTTTTTGTATATTTTTCTTTTCTTTTCTTTTCTTTTCTTTATAATAATTGTACAATTACAATTGTTACTGCTGTTGGACCTTTGATGTAGGAGAAGTAAAAATCACCATTTTAAAATATTTTAAAGAAACACAGATCTGCAGTGGAATATTCTGTCAATATGAAGACATGTATCTGAAAGGGCATTTCTGAAGAGACTGGTTTGGACACAGTTGACACTCATCCCTGAGATACAGCAGTGAAAAGCCACAATGGTCTGTCTTCATAACCACAGGCATAACCACAGAATATCTCAACAGTCACAGAAATCCTGTCCGAACAGATCACTGACACTTCTTCTGTGCTACATGCGTTTAGGAGATTATGAGCATCCAGCTCTTGTCTGGGACACCAGAGGGCTGCCGGAGACTGTCAGAATGTGTCATGTGTCAGTAACATCAGGACCCAAGAGACTGGCCTTCAGGACTGAAATAGTGTCCACCCTCAAAAGAAACATTTAATGACATCAGCCACACTGAATATTTACATGTAGATTTTGTATTAATTACTATAATTCATATATTGTAAATTTTATGCATGTAAGTTTTATGCATATTTTTTTACATGATTTTAATGATTACTTTAAAGGGAGACCATTATAATGAGCAGACCCAGACAAAATTAAAAAACTTTAATATTTACTGTGTTGATTTCAGAGGGAAACTGCATAAATCAGCAGAATGGCTGTGAACATGTGTTAAGCAGCTGTGAGTAGTATATTCTTACCGAAAATCATAATGGAACTAGTGAAAATGATTTAATAAACAAACGCAGCATGGGCAGAAGAAATGTAAAACTGTGGACAATTTTTGTGGAACTTTATTATTTCTGGTTGCTAAAAGTGTCTTCATTAGTTGTTGATTATGTACAACAGTCTACAATCAACATTTTGACTGACTGACTGATTAATTAATTGGAACAGAAATGTGACTTGTGTTTGGTAGTCCTTAAATGACTCTGCTTTTCTTTCATTTCAAAAGAACATTTTAAAAACAACCTGATTTACGGCCCTCTGAAAGCTTTGCTAGGTGTCAGTTTAGTATGAATTGACACAATGTGAAACATATGAAAACATATGCTTTTATAGGAAAAAAAAGTAAGCATGAAGACATATTTTAAGAAAATGTACAAATTCATATGAATTTGCGATCAATTTACTAAAACATAAACAAATTACCATGAAATTGAGAGCACTCTAATTAGAAACAACAAACAAATAAAGGGGAAAAATATACTTATTTTATATCTTTATATATTATATATTTTATTTCAGGATATTATACAAAACTAATGCATTAATTTAAATCTCTCCTGATCCAAAACGTCCTCCACCTAAATGTGACTTTGTTAAGTATTGAGGAAGTTTTCTGTTTTTGCCAGGATTCTTACACCTTATTCAGATTTATAATGGTGTCTCAAGAATGGTCAGATGATATTCAATGAGGAACTTATTCAGTGTCACATATGCAGCAGACAGTCAGTATGTAGCAGGTAGAGTCCTTCACACAGTACGAAAGTCACCGTCGTCGCTTATTTAATACATAATCATTTCTCAGTGGGTGTGAAGATAGGACGTCAGCTCTCCATTTGCTGATAGGAAAAGCAGGCAGGTTAGAGAGAGCAGTGTGAATATGGACAGGAAGATAACTACGTACTTAGGATGTCTATGAGGAAGATTACGTCCTAAACTGGTGGTGGTGGGGAAGGGATGTAATTGACCAATAATCATTTTGTGTTGTCAGTGGGTTAGTCTAGGGGGGTTTTTTTGTTTGTTTTTTTTGGGAAGGACTGGTGGATGTGGGGTTATAGACTGATAGTGAAATTCATGTCTGTTCAATTCTGCACTAGCACTGAATTTGGTAGAAGCCCTGGATTTTTATCTCTCATCATGACCTTCCACATACTCACTGTGTCAGGGGTTAGTCCAGAGGAAATGCTGGGGATGGATCACACCGGCAAGGGTTTAAGCTGAAAACATGGTGCTTGAGGAGATATCATACCAGGAGACACTACAGAGAGGTCTACTCTCACTCTCCAGCTGTCGCTCACAGGAAACTACGGCCAATCAGAGTAGGCAGGCGGGCAGTCGAAGGCGTGCGACTATAGTTAGAACACAGGCAGTTCTTTGTGTTCCAACATCGCTGCTGACATTTTCAGTTTTGGAATACAGTTCAGATATTGCTTGAATCATTTTATGCTCTTTCTTTCCATTCAGTTTTATATATATATATATATGTGTGTGTATATATATATTTGGTATGATGGTTCAAATTCAAACATTCCAAGTTGCTCATTCACTCTGATTAAGCTTTGTAAAATGTTATTCCAAACATTACAACTTAGTTGAATTACATGCCGTGCACTGCTGTATCTATTTTGTTTAGTTATAAACGAATTACTGACCAAATAGCAGGGTAATTTCTTTTGAGTAGCATGGCATGTCCGCTGTTGTCCTTGTTGGTCTGGGTTGGATGTGAAATGGTTAGAGCCACTGGAAGCCATCAGACTGAGTTAGTGTGGATAGTGCTGCTCTCTACCCACTGCCCAGGACCGGTCATAGCCACCAACACAACACACTAAGATCTGCCGGCCTGGGACACGGGGGGCTGACAGGAAGCATTAGACAGGAGGGAAGTCTAATACTATCACACCTCTGCATGCAGTCACCCCTGCTACATGATCACAGTTCACCACACAACAACAAATACAAAACACAAAGGTAAAAGCTTTATTTATTTTTTTACTTATTTACTTTTAAAATTTAGATATTTTTAGCATTTTTACTTTTAGACAACACATCTATTTATAACTTATCAGACATTTCCTATCTCTTTCAATATTACATATATGCAGTTGCCAGGTGTTTTTACCCAAAGCATTATTATGAATGTCTATAAAATATTGTTACTTCTTGCACAGGTTGAATTTGCCAGTTTGCATTATCCTTGAGATTCAAACTTGGTGTTGCTAGAGCCATGTTTTTGAGCTACAGGACATTTTATAAAGGTTCCCTTTGTTAGAATTAGTGCTGTCAAACGATTAATCCCGATTAATCCCATACAAAATAAAAGTTTTTGTTTGCATAATATATGTGTGTGTTCTGTGTATATTTATTATGTATATAAAAATATTCACACATACAGTATATATTTTGAAAATATTTACATGTATTTGCGTGTCTGTATTTGGTTATACTTTATTTCGATAGTCCAGTTTAGACATTCTACTAACCATAAGTAAATTTGTAACTATGTGTCAACTACATGTCAACTATTTCTCATTAATTAGCAACTACATGTCTACTAACTCTCAGTAGGGTAGGTTTAGGGTTAGTAGACTAAGTTGACATATACTTGCAAAGTTTCTCATAGTCAGTATGTTGTATGTTGTGGACCCATCAAAATAAAGTGTTAGAAGATATTAAGCAGACAGTCTACTAATTGTAATGGTGCCGTCTCCTCAGGGATTTCAGGAAGCCAAGATATAACAAAAATACTTTTAATAATGAAAAACACCGACAGAGTGATATCAAACAAAGTTACAATTCAAGACAGGACACAGAGGCAGGGAAACACAGGGCTTATAAAAGGGAGGCTTGACTAGATAATTAAACAAACAAGGCTGGGAACAGACTAACCTGTTAGCCAGCACCCCCCATTTTGGGCCTCACAGCTGAAATTGACCTACCTAAATTAAAATGGTAACAGTTCCTGACAATAATGTGCTACACACACAATTTAGGTATTTTTGAAAAGAAGACACTCTAGGCTTTACTATCCATCATCCAGAGTTGATAATGCTCAAAAAAATAAAAAGTTATAGACACTGAAGTACCTTGAAAATATTTTACCACTCTGAATGTTTTTTTTTTTTTTTTAATGTAAAAATGTATTGCAGAATTATACAAACTATTTTAGTCATTATACATACCCCTGCATATTTTTTCAATTATAAAATAATAGACATAATTTTAGACATCATATAAGTGATTTATTTGAGCACTAAAAAATACAATAAGAATAATTTGAGTAATAAAAAAGAAAAAAAATAGAAAAAAAAAGAATTTGCTTTGTATGTAGTACATACTCTGACTGCCAGAGATAAACTGATATAGTCAGACATTCACACTGATTGCAGTCAGTAATCACAGGCTGATTTGCGTCGATAGAGATGATAATCAATACAGATGGGCTATATATTCAATAATAGCAGGTCATTGACAGCTTCACATTGATAGTCATACAGTCGGTAATCACACGCTAATGTGCATTCATAGAGATGGTAATCATGCAGATACAGCCACGTTTCCCAAAATACACACACACACACATATGAAAAAAAAGAAAAAGAATTATTTGTGCAAAAAGGCGATCGCTGAGTTACGCCCCCGTCAGATGACAGGTGCATCGCAGCATGCGTCACGCGGCGTCACGAGAGAGCTCGAGAATTCAAATATACAATATTCCGCGTATCTGTGACTTTTTTTTTTTTTTGGATGGTCTCATTCTGTTTGTGACACTGCGTGCTACAAAACCATGTTGTTGTTTTTCCACCAAGACGCTGTTTTTGAGCGTAATTTATTCCATAACGGACACAAACAATGACTCTCCCGAAGAAATGAAACGTAAACAAAGGAATATCGATCCATATTACAACGTTATTGTTTCATTGGACTAAAAGTGCTCTATGGGACGTTGTTCCGTGGACCCTTATCTTTCTAACTAAACCGGGATTTCAGCAGTGGACGCGTTTGTGACTCGTTATTACAATGGTAATGGTACGTACTGCTTTTTTATTATGGATGTTTTGATGTGTACTGTTTACACAAATTTAGCAAATACATTCCTTATAAGCTTTCAATCGAAAAACAGCGATCGTCGATGCTTGAGTCTTAGACCTTCAGAATGATATATAGTTTGTCAAGATTAACTTTGTCCCGTTTCATTTATTCTATTCCTAAACAATGACATGTGCAAACAAAGAGCGTTCGGTGCGAGATCGCCCTGGTGCGGGTTAACAGGTTAACTAATAATAACAAAATGAGGAACGGAACAGGAAGTCCAAATAAGGTCACACGAGGAGGGGAAACAAGACACACACGTGACAGATCGTTCCGCGCCGTAACAGTTCCACCAGGGAGGGGGGGCGGGCACCCTGGAGGCCGGCGCAGGGGAGGATACTGGAATGGCCTCCAGGACGGGTCAGGCGGCCATGGCGGATCAGGGGATTCAGACGGCCATGGCGGATCAGGAGCCTCGGGAGGCCATGGCGGAGCAGGGAGTTCCGTGGCCTTGGCCCTTGGCCCAGCTACACCAGCCATGGCTATATGGCCCCCCCCAAAATTTTCTTGGGGAAGTTCCCCTCTGGGTGCCATTCAGGAGGAGCGGGCTCTGGTGGGCGCTCTGGAGGAGCGGACTCTTGGGGTGCTCTGGAAGCGCGGACTCTTGGGGGCTCTCTCGCAGCGCAGAGCTGGACGGGACCAGCGGAGACGTAGGAGACGCAGGTGACGAAGGAGAGCTGGGCGGGACCAGCGGAGACATAGGAGGGCGCTTGCGAGGAGCGGGCACAGGAGGGCGCTGTCGAGGAGCGGGCACAGGTATTGGAGAGCACTTGCAAGGAGTAGGCACTGGAGGGCACTTGCGAGGAGCAGGCTCTGGAGGGCACTTGCGAGGAGCAGGCACTGGAGGGCGCTCTGGGGTAAGGAGAGGTGCCGAGAACTCCGGGAGAAGCGCCACATCCAGGAGTTCTGGGGTTGGAGCCGGCTGGCTTGCCATAATAATGACCGGCGGGCTTGCTTTACTCACTGCAGGCGGGCTTGTCTTGGGAGCCGCGGATGGCGGCATCAATCTCCCGTGACCAGCGGGCCTGGGTGAGCCGCGGACGGCGGCGTGATCTCCCGCGAACGGTGGGCCTGGGTGAGCCGCGAACGGCGGCGTAATCTCCCGCGAACGGCGGGCCTTTTAGCTGTGGTCCTTTCTTCTGTAACGGTGCCGTCTCCTCAGGGATTTCAGGAAGCCAAGATATAACAAAAATACTTTTAATAATGAAAAACAATGACAGAGTGATATCAAACAAAGTTACAATTCAAGACAGGACACAGAGGCAGGGAAACACAGGGCTTATAAAAGGGAGGCTTAACTAGATAATTAAACAAACAAGGCTGGGAACAGATTAACTAATAATAACAAAACGAGGAACGGAACAGGAAGTCCAAATAAGGTCAAACGAGGAGGGGAAACAAGACACAACACGTGACACTAATACTTTAATGACTGCTAGTTGACATGTAGTTGCAAAGTTACTTACTGTAAGTAGAATGTCTAAAGTGGACTATCGAAATAAAGTGTTACCCTATATTTATATTCATATAATTTATATTATAAATAAATATATTTAATACATAAACATAACATTTTTTTTCTGAAATATATACATGCATGTGTGTGTACTTATATATATGTAATAAATATACACAGCACACATACATATATTATGTTTACAAAAACTTTTATTTTGGATGCGATTAATCACGATTAATCATTTGACAGCATTATAGAATCCAAAACTTCCCTTTCATATTAAAATGCTGGGTAACACTTAAATTTAGGGATCAATTCTCATGATTAACTAGTTTCTTATTAGCAAGCATATTACTAGCATATGGACTGTTCATTAATGCTTATTAATACTAATGAAGCTCATATTAATGCCTTATTCTACATGCCCATATTCTACAACCCTTGAGCTAACCAAATACCTAAACTACCTTACAACTACCTTACTTACTATCAATACACAGCAAGTAGGAGATTATTGAGGCAAAATTCATACTTAATAGTGCAAATTGGTCCCTAAACTAAAGCGTGACCAAATACTGTGTCATAGTGGGTTACCCTACAGGTAAAGTATGTGCTTTAATTTTAAGCCCTGCCTTAATGTTTTATTTTAGAATAATAGCTATCATCTCGTATTGGTCACACTTTATTTAAAGGTCCAATTCTCGCTATTGACAAACCATTGACTATGACTTTTGCTTAAATAAACTCCCAATTTGCTGCTTATTAATAGTTAGTAAGGTAGTTGTTAAGTTTAGGTATTGGGTAAGATTAGGAATTTAGAAAATGGTCATGCAGAATATGTGCTATATAAGTACTAATAAACAGCCAATATCCCAGTAATTTGCATGCTGATAAGCAACCAGATAATAGTGAGAATTTGTCCCTATACTAAAGTGTTACCCTAATATTATTATTAAGGCTGCAAGTCACTAGTGAAACCTTTGAATAAAATAACACAGTCCTTTAACAAATCTAAACCCATCGAGGCAGGAGGTGCCTCTCTTACAGGAAGTACCACCCAGAGGTGTCTCTTCTTATCACATTGTGGGGGGACCGTGAGGTTTTATATTAGCTCTTGATGAGCAGACAGTCAGTAGCCTTCCATCTCTCCTACTGCACACATCTCAGAGAGCATTTAAAACAACAAAGCAGCAATGGGCTGCAGCTTCATCCACAGGAGAGAGAGACGCCTCTTCCCTTCCTGCCTTTGAAGCTCCAAGGAGTCATTTAATCAATTATTAATCAAAGTGGCATATGGAACTCAAAGACACTCACTTATGCTGTAGATGCTGTAAGGGGCTTCAGAGAGAAGATTTCAATGTGCCATCACTGAGGTGTCTCTGGTTTTAATAAGGTGGTTTAAGGTACACGTGCACTCAGTGAAAGGTTCCTTTTAAGGTTGAGATCTACAGTGGGAACACGACATGCCTGAATAGTGCAGATTAATGGGGTGTAAATGAGGATCTAGGTGTTGGAGCGCTGCAGAGTGAGAAGTCAAGAGCAGGTACAAAGCCTCGGGGAAGAGGATGTCTTACACACCGAGAAGGATGCTTTTGTCAATTAACGCAATGCTCAATGCACACGCTAAGCTTGATAGCCATGAGGAATTCAATTATGAAAGCTTAAACGCCAGTAATTAAGGCTGTGTATCTTGGAATTGCTTTATTTCATTTCAGATTTCAAGTGAAGCATCACTCAACAGAAGTACCCATTCCAGATGAAAACTGGATTGTTCCTCAGCATATGGTTATACATCTGTACAGTTAATGTGGATAGAATAACTCAGATAATTTGGTCTTGGATTGCAGACAAATTTTTGCACAGTCTGAGACATAATTGTGATAGTTTCTAAAATTTTCCTGGAGACACGGCTGAGATGACTGGTATCTTTTTCTCAGGAGAAACATCTGAGAAGCAGGCGACTTGTTCAAAGATGATTTTTCTGATCTTAAGATACTTTCTCATATTCTAAAACGCAAAGCATCAATTACATGTGTTTGGGGTAGAAACCTATTTTCTTCCGTTCAAATTCTATTTGGTGATACAAAAATGATACACTTTATTATACACTTAATTTTAATCAAAAGTCATTTGCTCTCCATTTAATCTCACTGCTCTTTAGGAGGAATAATTGATGGATTTAGAAGATCTCATTTATTTCAACAATATTGGGTCTCTTAAACAATCTTAAAGAGTGATAGTATCATATTGCTGACATCCTGTTATGGAGTGATGTAAACTACATTACAAACAGCGACAGTGGACCATAACACTGCAGAGCACAGGGTGATGAATAAAAAGCTGTGAAAAAGTGTTTATCAATGCATTGGCATTACTCCCCAGGCCCACAGGAACACAACGGGAGTTAGTTCATTTGATAGAATTGATTCCGGGGGTCACTTTATGGGGCATGAATCCCTCAATTCCATTTATGAATAAAAATGGTGCCTCTTGCAACTCAATCCAAGCATTCCATAAAAAATTCATCTGTTTCCTTTTGGATTTTTTTCCGCCATTCTGTCAGTCTTTTAGTGTTAGACAAATTGAAGTGCGCACTCAGAGGGAGGCCAGCAGTAAGCGGAGAATCCATTTGCCCTGTCTATCCGTTGGAAGAGAGCAGAGAGCCAACGTTCAAAGACGGCAGCCACAATACAGGTGACACCGGGTCAGTCTCTCTTCCTGTCCATCACCTGCGTGATGGGATTGTTCTCAGTGGAGGAGAAGCTCTGTGAAGCTCAGGCTCTTTTTGTGATGGTCATATCTTCTGATTGATGGCTTCATGGCCAGGGCCAATGTGGCCTTTTTAAATAATTTATGTTGCAATTGCTGTGGACAAACTGCTTTATAACAGGAGTTGTTAATTTTACATCGACTCTGCGATCAATAGTTTAAAAGACATCAGACCTGGACTAATGAACTTCTTAACAAGCTCTCTGGGGGCTAAAAATAATTACTCTTCGGCCACTGACCACCAAGAGGACAAATCTATTCTCATCTTCCAACATAAAACCTGTGAGCATTGGAACATAGACAAGTTAAATTTATTGATTAATTGATTGATTGATTTGTTTTAAAATAATTGTATTTTATGTACTCCTATGTTCTTGGCAGATACTGTCATACTAATGGGACTAGAAAATGTGTCATTTCTGTTTGTGGTGTTTAAGATCTATCTATCTGTCTGTCTATCTGTCT